>JZKD02S2068798.1:0-23949 GCA_000966675.3 Picea glauca | reverse complement strand
GTTTAGCAAATATCAATTTAGATTTTGTGTAAATTCTCAATCAAATCCATATAGAGGAAATGGGATTGTCGATAAGCACCTTTTAGTTTTGAAGGGACCCATTTTAACGGTTGATTGTATAGCATCAGTCAAATGTTTGGGAGGAATGTACATTAAAAAAAATAAAAGAACGAAGTGAATGAAAATTTCCAAAGAATTAATGCACTTTTTTGCATGATGTGAGATTAGTTTATGAAGTGAATGAAAAATTCCAAAGAAAGTCTAATTCGATATCAACGTCTTTCTATTATATCTATCTTTTATGATTCGCATGTCTTCTTTGTGGATTTTCCGATCAGGGAAAGAAAGCCAAAAGTGAGCACATCCCAATTTTATTGGAGATTGAAGTAAAAAAGAGAGACTCATGAGAAAATATATTTTTCACTTGTAAAAATAATTTTTTGCTATTTAGTATGTTGATGGGTACAAAGTTGGTAGGAATATAAAAAAAATTAAAGGCAGTTGGAGTATTTATATTTCATTAAATTTGATATAAAATTAATATATATTAAAGTGAGAAAGAACGCATATAATTATATAAAACAAATTAATAATTATATTGATTTATAATATAATAATAATAATTTATTTTTGGCTGGTAAAGTCTACGAAGGTATACTGGATTTGAACCTGTAACCTCTTAAGAGGAAATACATGTTCTTAACTATTAGGCCCACTCAAGTTAAGAAAATAGGTTTAGAATTTAAAATAATCAATATATGTTGTAGTGATTTATAATACTCAAGAAATGTTTATATATCCATTCCTTAACTATCTCCAACTTAATAAGAACTCCGTGTTACACAATCCTATCACATTCATCCTTCTTTTTCATGCATTAAATAAATAAAGAAAATGCAAACATTTATAGAATTGAACATGTTTCCTTTACCATGCAATACAGGGCCAATACTTTAATGGAAGAACTAGAATAGTACATGTTAGTTGCTTTTACCATGTAATACAGGGTTAATACTTTAATGGAACTAGAAGAGTGGTAGTTGGAAATTAATTTAACATGTTAGTTGTTGGTAGTAAACTATAAATTAACACATAACACCAAAAGGTAGTAATTACAATATTCTTTGTTGTTTTGAATAGACTATGTCTTTATATTGTAATTTCAGTTTTCAACTAAGTATTGGATGAATAAATTGAAGTTCTAAATGGATCTATTCATCACAAAAAAAAATAACACCTCTCTAGTGAGTTCATATGGCCATATATCTCATCACCATATAAAAGGAATGAGTTATTAATTACAAGATAACAAGAATATAAATTTAGTTGGAAAATTGCATTTACTTTATTATTGGAACTTTTGATCTCACTGAACACAATAAATAGATGGTTTACAGTTCATATCTATTATTGTTATGAAAATATTCAACAAGAAATAATTTCAATCAAGAATCAACTATAACACAGTAAGAAATTCTCATAACAATTTTCGAAATGCAAATGAAACCACAATGTCATCACACAGAGATCACACAACAAGAAAATAACTCATAATAAACACATATTTTACCCTAGAAATCCAAATGGGAACCATCATTTAGATGGATTTAGTTAATCTTTGTTTCTGAATAAGTTTGCAGTTTTACAACATATTCTAACTCTCTAGTTCATTTACAGTCTTCTCACTGAAATTTTGACAACAATACCCCTGCCAATGAATCCATTCTACATTTCTCTACCTCATTTTTTAGGAGAAATGTACGTTGTTAGGTTCAACTTCCCCAATCCCAATGCTTTTATTAATGATTTGTGTAATAATCAATTTGAGTATGTTATTTTTGTAAGACCCATAAATACATGCATGCTTTTATTCCTAAATAAGCATGTGCACATATACAGTGGCCCAAGAGGGATACATTGTGTAATACCTAATATGGCAAGTATTTTATCCCTAATCAAGTATGTTGGTCTGGATTGTGGCCCAAGAGAGAGAAGGTTGCAAGAAAATGGGCATGTAGACAACTATTATGGAAAAGAGAGAGATAGATAATATGTAATTGCCAAGAAACCAACATAATGGAAAATGATTTTTGGAAGAGAGATACATTGTATTCCTCAAAATAATGTGTGATTTATTCTTCAATATGCATGGAAATTGGTCTACAAAGGACATGTGATTTAGTAATCAATGAACATGTGACATAGTCTAAGAAGCACATGTGTTTTGGCTTTCAACATTCTTATGATTTGGTCCTCATTGGTCATGTGGTAGATTTATTCCTGAATGGGCATGTGACTTTGTTAGCAAAGGACACATGATTTATACCTCAATGAGTATGTGACTTAGTCTAAGAAGGACAAAGTTTTTCCTCATTGTACATGTAATTGAGTTATTCCTCAATGGGCATGTGACTTTTAGCAAAAGACACATGATTTATCCCTCAATGAATATGTGACTTACTTTAAGAATGAAAAATGTTTTTACCTTCAATTGTATTGTGATTTGATTATGAATTAACATGGGATTTATACCTCAAAAGACATTTAATTTGACCTTCATGATATATGTGACTTAGCCCTTAATTGTGGCTCGATGAGAGAGAAGTATTATAACTATAGTGACATGTTATTTGAGCTAGCTAATAGTCACCAATAAATATTATTGGGAGTTTTAGAATATTAATGTTCATCATGGTTAGATTTGATTTCTATGGTGCCACTAAAAAGATAAAAAGAAAGTTTAATAAATATTAATTGTATAGATTAAAAGAATACTTATGTTGAGATCAAGAACATATATTAAACAACACTTTAATGAAAATCAATGACCTATATTAAAAATACATTTAAATAATAACCTATATTAAAAATACATCTAAATATAAATCAAGAACTAAGATTAAAATGATACTCAAAAGGATACCAATGAGCATGGGCATGATTAAATGAGAGCATATTTGACTTTTTCAATGATCATTCCAAACAATCTATAATTATATGGGATGGCAGTTGATAAATGTTACATTCACTTATTCACATTTAAGGGATTGCGGGGCTAGGACATGCTCAAATGATAATATTCCTTGAGTGAGATGTAATTTCAACCACTGTTTTAGTGACGGGATACGTGTCAGCTAGAGAAGGATTACTGGGTGAAAAGCAGGT
Source organism: Picea glauca (assembly GCA_000966675.3). Lineage (NCBI taxonomy): Eukaryota > Viridiplantae > Streptophyta > Pinopsida > Pinales > Pinaceae > Picea > Picea glauca. The sequence continues at coordinate 20,784 of JZKD02S2068798.1, read as the reverse complement.
TGGTCTAAAACCACTCTTGCCCGCACTCGCAATAATATAGTTCCACAAGGTCACCACCCATGGTCATATGAAGGAGGAGTTAGCAAGTGTTAGGCCCCTGTCGGGAAATCAAAGATCGAGAGAGTCGAGGTGACTCACACGCAAGGACCCGATACATGATTTCACGATGCGCCTTTCGATTAGTCTTGTGGTCATAGGTAATGGTCACATGGAGAAGGATAAGGGAGGATATAGCATGCGCTAGGCTCCTGTCAGGATATCAAAGGTCGAGAGAGTCGGGTGGCTCACATGCAAGATACCCGATACACGAAATCATGAAACTCCCTTTGAGAGGCGTGAGGTCACAGCCCGTGGTCGCGTGGAAGGAACTTGTGCCCAATGCTTGTTTGCGTGGGTGCAATTCACAGAGGGCTTGTGGATTTGTTTAGTGGAGGTTCCAAACGAGACCCAAAAGAGGTAATCCAACTCAGTTTAGTGAAGAGCTAGTGACCAGGAGGTCAACAGACCCTATTGAGGTAGGGGGCCTGCATCGGGTGGTATCCGAGCACATATTTTTTTTTTATTTCTGTAGTAGAGAGAAGAGAAAGGATATAGTCTAATACCAGGTGGTATCATAGCACAAAATTGATTTCTGTAGGCAACAGAGGTAATCATAAGATCGATCCTTGCTTGCAGACAACATATAAGAAAGAGGTGAAGAAAGCAGAGTATTGACATTTTGTGAGAAGGTTGTTTCATGGATGTAATAGAAAAATTTTAAATAGCCAGATGAGCTGTGAGAGAATATGGAGATGCTCGCAGATGAAGAGTGATCCATAGGATTTCCAGGAGGGAAGGTAGAAGGTGAAAATGAATACTGAAGGCCATGGACGTGGTCGAAGAGAAGGCCAACAAAAGAAGAAGAAGCATCTAGAGATGGATCTGGAGTTCAATGAGATAAGAGCTAGAATGGAGAAGCTTTCATTTGAAATGCAGTAGGATGCAAAAACACATTGGGTGTATGAATGGCCCATGAGGAAGAAGGTGAATTGGTCAGTAAGGAAATTGTTGGCCAGAGAAAAACAAAGGCTAATGAGGAGGTGGTTGAGGCATACTAAAAACCTCAGTGACACAGAGGAGGAACTGATTCACATTTGTGAACTAGAGACTCAGAGAAATATAAATGACGACGAGGAGAAGAAATCAGATGAAGATCTCCTAAACTGCCAAGTGGGCAGAAATGGACTTTCAAGTTTCCAGGTGGGCAATGGAAAGAGATCAGGTGGAGGTCTCGAATACTTGTAGAGGAGCAGTGCCGAAAGTTCATATTGCTAAGTGGGAAATGAGACAGAATTGGTTGATCTCATAGAATGTCGGGTGGAAAGGGAGAAAGAAATGAGACTATCTGAAAGTCTCAGGAGCTCAGAAGTGAGTTCATGTCAGCGAGGAGTGTTGATAGGAGGAGATTCATGTGGGTTTTCAGACCATCTGAATGAAGGCGATGAGAAGTTGAATACTTCCATCACAAAGGAGGAGGATCAGAGGAGCATTTTGATTATTGGAGGGATCAAGATATTCCTACCAAACAACCAAGTAGAGGCCAATGCACATGATGAGAGTGCAATAGAAGAGGAAATACATCCAACAAACACTGTCAAAGAGAAAGAAATGGACCAGACACTGATGTCTAGCCCAACAGAGGGAGATGAGAATTCAACAAAATTGCTCAAAAGTTTCAGACAAGAAGTTGAATCAGAGATGACTGCAACATTGGAGCCTGCAGCAGAAGGAGAAACATACAGCATGGACTTTGCTGAGCTGTATGAGGAATTGGAATCCCTAGAGAAAAGGGTGATGGTGCAAATATTGCACATCCAACAAGTTAAGTTGGAAACAGATGGAGGAGCATAACAACCAGAGAAGCAGCTGGAAGAAGTTGGACTTGAACCAACGTAAGAGGGGCTGACAGAAGGAAATTTGTCAGAGGAGGAAGTTGGGAAACAACTCAGTGATGAGGCAACAAAGTGGAAAGCTAATTCCACAGAATAATAAAATGACATGGGGGATCATGATGATCTACCCACTGATAGGGAAGAATTGCAGCAGAGAAGACTGCATAAGAAGAGCCATCCATTGGAACAGCTGAAGAGGGTGATAGAGGAGATAAAAAGGATGATGTTGAGGTCAGTGCCATAAGCAGTCAACAAGGGGGAGTTGGATAGAGGAGAGCATACCATAGGAGCAGTGAAGAAGAAGATGAAGATGCAGTAGCAGTAGCCAAGCAGAGGAGCAAGAGGACAACTCCATAGAAGAATTTGGGATACATGAGGATTTCAACACTGGAGAAGAGGAACTCATGAGAAGGATCTCATGATTTTCCCAGCAGGGGAGTATGATGCAGGAGCATCTCTCCACCTCAACAAATGTGCCAACATGCAAACACGTAATGGAGAAAGGGAGAGGCATTAACCCTCCCATTTTTTTTTTTAAATTTGAAATAATCCTATACGAATTTTCATGTTGTAAGGCTATAAATGTCGGGCCATGCCTTTGTATAGGTAGTGGTTGAATTGCCTTAAAGGGTTTCTTGTAGAAAGCCCAGATCGTAGTTAGGTCTGGGTAAAACATTTATGAAACTTCAATGTAATAGATGAGGTTAGGTGAGAAAGGATGAGCTCACAAAGCCCCTCTTTTGTAAGGAGATCTTGTATCAGATTTCGAGAGAAAGAAAAAATGATAGAGAGTCTTAGGAGAGTTAGGAGGTAGAATAGTTCAGGGGGAGAGAGATGAGAGAAAAGTGGGGCTATGTTACAGTCCAGTTTATGTAAACATCTGTATAGACACACAGAGATAATAGAAAATTAATTTTTCCTGCATATCGTGTGTTTATGTATTTGTGTTCATTTTATGTTTTTATGCATTTCATGGTTTGAATGCGTAATTGGTGAAGTATTGTATGAGTTTCAATTGTTTCTCATATTTGAGTTTTTGAGTGCAAGGAATGCACATAGTCCGCAAAGAGTGCGTTGAAAGAGGTTTATCCTCAATGGAAAGATCAAGAGAGATATCGTTGAACCTTCATCAATGGAAGTGCAAGGAGTGCAAGGGGATAAATATTTATCGAGTTCAAAGAGAACCAAAGTTATTGAAGACTCTATAGATCTCTGCCAGGTGGGCATTGAGCCGATGCAAGTGTGCACAGAAGAACTCTGTGTTGAGTTCAGTAAGAAACATAGTTACTGAACACTCTGTGAAGAAAATCTCTACAAGGTGTGAATTGAGCCAAGAGAAGGCCAGAAGGGTGAGAAGTATTTCTTGTTCAAGAAATCCTTCATATTCTAATTTTGACGAAATCCTGAGAATGCAAGGCATGCATAGGAGTCAGACTTGTTTTGATTCCATAAGCTTACAAGGGATAATGCAAAGATTGCAAAAGAGTTGGACTTATCCTAAGTCTGAAAGCTCAAAGGAGGGATAACGCTACAAGAGCGAAGTGAGGCAAAGAGTTGGGTTCATGGGAGGAATTTCAAAGGCCAAGACCTTTTGAACACTGATAAAATATTCTAATTCAAGAGAAGTATAAATCTCTGGAGTAGGAGAAACAACAACCGTCTGATCATTTGTAGAGAAGATCTTGGACCATTAGATCTACGTCCAATGAGTTAAGGAAGCATAGACGAAAGAGAAGATCCCATCTGTTGGATCTGAGCATGAAGGATCGACAATTGTTTGATCAGAGGAAGGTGCACGAGTCTTAAATCTTGCATTCACATGAGAGAAAACCTCTCAAGGTTTGAAACTTGAGATTCCCAAAGCACAGAGAGTCGGAGGGCCGAAACAAATATGGATCGTTGGATCTAGAGGGAACATGTGTCAACTAGTCGGGAGATCCAGAAGGAGGTGGAGGTGTGACGTTGAAATACTAGAAGCCTGAAGAGACGAAGAGACGAGATCCATCGATCTACGAGGGGACATAGTCATCACATCGTGATCTCTGGGGAAAGTTACACTAGAGTTTTAGTTTGAGAGTTGAAACAGCCGAAGAGCTGAAGCGCCAAAGACTCGAAGATATTTTGGACCGTCAGATTCAAAAGGGGTACGTGGCGAAAAATCGTCAACTCCGGGTGAAGTCATTCTGCGAGAATGCAAAGGAGGAGTTTGAGTTTTGAGATCGCTGAAGCTTGAACAACCAGAGCGAATGACAACCATTGATCTAGGTTGGACAGGTGTCAAGAGATCTAACACTCTGGGGTTTTGCGTTTGTTGAAATTTGATATTTTCGAAGCCCGAAAATCCGAAACGATGAGAGTTGTCGATGTGAAGAAGGACATGTGATGTCGGATCCCGAACTTCGGAAGAAAGTGGAGGAGAAGAGGTCTGACGACTCGGAGGTAATATTGATCGTTGATTAAGGAAGGAGTCTTAGGACTGTTGATCTGGTTGAGAAGGTCAAAATCCTGAAGAGGGAGCACAACCGTTGATTGGGGAGGTACATGTCAAGAAATATTCCACTCTGGGAGATACCTAGTCAACAGAGACAAGAGTTTGGAATTTGAGATCTCATAAGTCTGAAAATCCAGAACAAATTAAAGCCGTCAGATCACCCGAAATGACTTATAGTCATCCGATCAAGAGGAGACGTGGCGAAGATCTGTGAACTTTGAGCAAAGACCCGAAATAATCCTAGGCCATTCGATCTAAGAGGACACGTGGTAGGATTTTGTGTATTTGAGGGGAAAAAAATGGATTTGAGATTTGAGATTCCCACAGGTTGGACTCGTGGAGGAGATCTTGGCTGTAGATTCGAGGGGACAGGTGGCAACAGATCTTCCACTATGGAATATTTCCACATAGAGGAGAGTGGAGTTGAGAGTTGAAACTCCCGAAGGCCGAAAAGGCGGAGTCAACGATAGTCGTTGATCCAGAGGGGAGTTACGTGTCGACCGATCGTGGAGATCTGGGGAGATGCGTGGAAGGAGGAAGGAAGAGTGGAACAACGATTGATAGCAGTTGTTGATCGCAGGAAGTGCCAAAGGAGTAGAGATCGACGGACAGAAGGGATTGCAGGGCCAAGACATGCTCGGATGATAATATTCCTTGAGCGGGCCACATTTTCAACCATTTTTTTAGTGATGGGGTACATGTCAGCTGGAGCAAGATTGCGGGGTGAAAACAAGGTTGGTCTAAAACCTCTTTTTCCCGCACCCACAATCATATAGTTCCACAAGGTCATTGCCCATGGTCATATGAAGGAGGATTTAGCAAGTGTTAGGCCCCTGTTGGGAAATCAAAGATCAGGAGAGTCGAGGTGACTCACATGCAAGGACTCGATACATGATTTTAGGATGCGCCTTTCGATTAGAATTGTGGTCACAGGTGGTGGTCACGTGGATAAGGATAAGGGAGGATATAGAATGCGCTAGGCCCCTATCAGGATATCAGAGGTCAGGATAGTTGGGTGACTCACATGCAGGATACTTGATACACAAAATCACGAAATGCCCTTTGTGAGGTGTGCGGTCACAGCCTGTGGTCGCGTGGAAGGAACTTGTGCCCAGTGCTTGTTCGCGTGGGTGTAGTTCACAGAGGGCATGTGGATTTTCTTAGTGGAGGTTCCAAATGGGACCCAAAAGAGCTAATCTAGCTCAACTTAGTGAATATCCAGTGACTGGGAGATCGAAAGACCCTGCTGAGGTAGGGGGGCTACATCAGGTGGTATCAGAGCACATATTTTTTTTATTTCTGTAGAAGAGAGAAGAGAAAATATATAGTCTGATACCAGGTGGTATCAGAGCACATAATTGATTTTTGTAGGCAATGGAGGTAATCACAAGACCTAGCCTTGCTTGCATACAACAAATAAGAAAGAGGTGAAGAAGGTAGAGTATTGATATTGATGCAGGAGCATCGCCAACACATCAAGCAAGCCAGCACAAATTTTGAAAGAACCTTGGAGTTGTTGCGCAGATCTTAAATGAGTCATTTAAGAGATGGAAAACTTGTATAATGTAATGGACCTTGAGCCTTTAATCTCTCGTCCTTTAGTAGATTAGACGACATTTAATATAGTTAATGCAGGTAGATAGGATTTTAATTCTAGACTAGACAGTTTAGGAGCCAGAGGGAAAACGGGTATAGACACCCTCATTGGATCATTGTAACATTAGCCTGAGCCTGAGCATAGAATAGAAGCAGCTGGAGAGAAAGAGCATGCAGGGAGCTGTGTAATAACACCCATGTACAGACATTTGAATTAATAGAAGAGTTTTGATTCAAATTCATGGTTTTGTGTTATTCTCTGTGTATTTGATGTTGATATGCTCATGAATGTTTGATTCCAGTTACACATTTGCTTTTATATGCCGTGTATATGATTTCATGGTTGAATTGAAGTCTGAGAGGGAGATGGAATGAGTTTCAATTGTTTCTCTAATTGAACCAAGAGATTCCTACAAGGAGTGCAGTCGAATTGTCCGCAAGGAGTGTGTTGACAGAGGGTTCAGATAGAGATCACTTTTGTCTCATTTGTCCCAAAGGTGAAGTTGGTTGCAGGAGCCGTGCAAGGAGTGTGCAGGCCAGGTAAAAGTCTCAGGGTTGCGAACCTGAGTAAGTCTTTGAAGGATTGCTGCTGCAGGTGTGCGCAGAGTCAAAGAGTTTCAACACTTAGGGGGTGTTGAAGGGTTGCCGCAAGGAGTGCGCGCAAGGAGTCTTTCCTAAGATTCAGAATCATAGCAAAGCTCAGGAAGGATAGAGTCTTCGAATTTGTCGAAGGATTGCACAGAGAAGTTGTGTTTGAAGTGGTTAAACAGTTGCTGCAAGATTGCGAGCGCACAAACAAGTTCCACAGAAGGGACACAGTCACTTCGCAGAATCACTGAAGGAGGAGCGGAAGGTCAGTATTCTCCGAGGAAAATTCACGACATCCCGTGAGCCATCAGTTCTCACAGAGGTGCGAGGGAGATACTGTGTAATTTGTTCTGGAAGATTTAAGCTCAGGAGGTGTGGAGCTATTGATCAGGACCACGAGGGTCGTTGGATCCACACGTATATTATGGGTCGGGGTTTCGTGAATCGAACCTCTAAATTGTTGCAACAGGAATTGCGATATCGCGATCCACGATATCCCGACGAGTCCAGGACTGTTCATCATTTGGGACACGCGTCAGAAGATCCAAAGAAGTCGGGGTTCGGAGTATCGAGAGTTTCAAGGACAGGGTATTCTTGCAACTTGGGATCGCGACTCGCGATATCCCGACTGTGGCGTAGACAGTGTGGGACCGCCGGGGTTAGTGGAAGATAGGTGGCACACCGTATCGGAGTTTGGGGAAACCAAAGTCCCGAAACATTGAGCATTAGGATTCGCGATCCAACTAAATCCGAAATCCCGACAGAAGAGACGGGAAGTTGAAAAGTCCACCCGTGAGCACATCGGAGTTTCGGCGCATCGGGGTTCAGAAGTCAGTAAATCGAAGGGTTCGATATCGCGAATAGAGAAATCGCGATAAGGAAGGTTTCGACAGGAGGAAGTCAGCATTGACTAGCCATCGAGTCTTGGGGATTCGAGAGCCCAATGATCAACCATTAGACTCGCGAAGTCGCGAGTGCCGATTCCCCGATAAGTAGAGAGAGAGAGAGAGGGGGATCGCGCGGAGGTTTCTGTGGGTGCAGATTTCCCGATAGGGAAATAAAAGAGTTGTTCAAGAGTTCTTCGGGCCGAGAAGAATAAGATCCTGTGTGAGTGGACGTGCCTGCGGGTGCGGCTGCATCAGATATTCTGTGAGAAGGTTGTTGCATGGACAAAACAACAAAATTTTAAACAACCAGATGAGATGTGAGAGAAAATGGAGATGCTCGCAGATGAAGAGTGATCCATAGGCTTTCCAGGAGGGAAAGAAGAAGATGAAAATGGATACTAAAGGCCATGGGCATGGTCGAAGAAAAGGCCACCGACTGAAGAAGAACAATCCAGAGATGGATCTGGAGTTCAATGAGATAAGAGCCAAAATGGAGAATCTTGCATTTGAAATGCAACAGAATGAAAAAACGCATTGGGTGTATGAATGGCCCATGAGAAAGAAGGTGAAGTGGCCAGTAAGGGAATGATTGGCTAGAGGAAAAAGAAGGATGATGAGGAGGTGGCTAAGGAATACTAAAAACCTCAGTGACACAGAGGAGGAACTGATTCACATTTGTGAACCAGAGACTTAGAGAAATATCAATGACGAGGAGGAGAAGATATTAGATGAAGATATCCTAAACTGCCAAGTGGGAGGAAATGGAATTTCAAGTTTCGAGGTGGGTAATGGAAAGAGATCAGGTGGAGGTCTCAAATAGTGCCAGAGGAGCAGTGCCGAAAGTTCAGATTTCCAAGTGGACAACGAGATGGGATCGATTGATCTCATAGACTACCGGGTGGGTAGAGAGAAAGAAATGAGACTGTATCAAAGTCTCAGGAGTTAGGAAGTGAGTTCATGTAAGCGAGGAGTGCTAATAGGAAGAGATTTATGTGGATTTGTAGACCATGTGAATGAAAACAATGAGAAGTTGAATACTTCCATCACAAAGGAGGAGGATCAGAGGAGCGTTCCGATTATTGGAGGGATCAAGATATTCTTACCAAACAACCAAGTAGAGGCCAGTGCACATGATGAGAGTGCAACATAAGAGGAAAGATAGCCAACGGACACTATCAAAGAGCAAGAAATGGAGCAGACAATGATGTCTACCCCAATAGAGGGAGATGAGCATTCAACAAAATTGCTCAAAATTTTCAGCCAGGAAGCTGAAACGGAGATGACTGTAGCACTAGAGCCTGCAACAGAAGGAGAAACAGAGAGCATGGAATTTGCTGAGTTGTATGAGGAATTGGAAGCCCTAGAGAGAAGGGTTATGGTACAAAGATTTCACATCCAACAAGTTAAGTTAGAAACAGATGGAGTAGCATACCGGCCAGAGGAGCAGTTGGAAGAAGTTGGACTTGAACCAACGCAGAGCTGACAGAAGGCAATTTGTTAGAGGAGGAAGTTGGGCAACAACTCAGTGATAAGGAAACAGAGTGTGTAAAGTAGTGGGGGGGGGCAGAGGGCCCATAGTGATAATAGTGGAGGCCATTCAATGTAATGTATGGTAGCTAGAGAGGTAGTGGGGGGGCCCAAAGGGCCCATAGTGATAATAGTGGAGGCCATTCAATGTAAGGTGGAATAGGTCCACTATATTATTAAATAAGGCCCACTATGGTAGTTAGATATAATAAATGGGTAGTTATATATAATAAATGTAAGGGGACTTCTTAGAAGGTTTTACTTCTAGAAGATTCCTCCTCTAGAATGTTCTTAGGTGATGGTAGCACTATATAAAGGGGTTCAAGCAATGTAATGGGACATGAAGAGAAATATTGTGTTTGGAGCTAAAACTCAATAGGAGGATGCCCCCTCGAAGAGGAAAGTGAACAGGAGAGGATCCCTTCCATAATAGGATCCATTGTATGATGTTTCCCTACCTCAAGGGTTTTATAGTAATAAAAGAGATTTTGCATATTGTTCTTCTATATTTCTCTGTGGATCTATTGTGTATTCAGTATTTGTGGCGATTATATTTGTAGATCTATTCAGGTTCTTAACAAAGTGGAAATCTAATGCCATAGAAGAAGAAAATGACATGGGGGATCATGATGATCTACCCACTGATAAGGAAGAATTGCAACAAAGAAGACTGCATAAGAAGAGCTAGCCACTAGAGCAACTGGACAGGGTGATAGAGGAGATAAGAAGGTTGATGTTGAGGTCAGATATAGAAGAATTCAACAAAGGGGGTATGAGCATAAGAGATCCTACCATAGAAGTAGGGAAGAAGAAGAAGAAGATGCAGCAGCAACAACAACCAAGCAAATGAGAAAGACAACTCCAGAAGAGAATTTGGGATCCAGGAGGATATCAACACTGGAGAAGAGGAGCTCATGATTTTACCAGTAGGGGAGTATGATGCAGGAGCATCGCTCCAACTTAGCAAATGCGCCAACACGCCAGCACACAAACACAATGGAGAAAGGGAGAGGCATTAACGCTCCCATTTTTTTTTTAAATTTGAAATAATCCTATACGGATTTTCATGTTGTAAGGTTGTAAATGATGGGCCATGCCTTTGTACAGGTAGTGGTTGAATTTCCTTAAAGGGTTACTTATAGCAGGCCCAGATTGTAGTCAAGTCCGGGTAAAACATTTATGAAACTTCAATGTAATAGATGAGGTTAGGTGATAAAGGATGAGCTCACAGAGCCCCTCTTTTGTAAGGAGATCTTGTATCAGATTTCAAGAGCAATAAATAATGATAGAGAGTATTAGGAGAGTCAGGAGGTAGAATAGTTCAGAGGGAGAGAGTTGAGAGAAAACTGAGGATCTGTTACATTCCATTTTATGTAAACATCTGTATAGACACACAGAGATAATAGAGAAGCAATTTTTCATGCATATCATGTGTTTATGTATTTGTGTTCATTTTATGTTTTTATGCATTTCATGGTTTGAATGCGTAACTGGTGAAGTATTGTATGAGTTTCAATTGTTTCTCGTCTTTGAGTTTCTAAGTACAAGGAGTGCACACAGTCTGCAGAGAATGCGTTGACAGAGGTTTAACCTCAAGGGAAAGCTCAGGAGGGATACCGTTGAACCTTCATCAATAGAAGTGCAAGGAGTGCACGGGGATAACTCTTTATCGAGTTCAAAGAGAACCAGAGTTATTGAAGACTATGTAGAGTTCTTCCATGTGGGCATTGAGCCGGTGCAAGTGTGCACAGAAGAACTCCGTGTTGAGTTCAGTAAGAAACAAAGTTACTGAACACTCTATGAAGAAAAGATCTGCAAGGTGTGCATTGAGCCAAGAGAACGCTTGGAGGGCGAGAAGTATTTCTTGTTCAAGAAATCCTTCGGATTTTGAGTTTGACAAAATCCCGAGAACGCAAGGCGTGCATAGGAGTCAGACTTGTTTTGAGTCCATAAGCTCAGAAGGGATAACGCAGATATTGCGAAAGAGTTAGACTTATCCTAAGTATGAAATCTCAAAGGAGGGATAACGCTACAAGAGTGAAGCGAGACCAAGAGTTCAGTTTGTGGGAGGAAGTTCAAAGGTCGAGACCTTTTGAACAATGATAAAATCTTCTAAGTCGGGAGAATTCTAAATCTCAGGAGGAAGAGAAAAAACAACCGTCTGATCGGTTGTAGAGAAGAGCCTGGACCATTAGATCTACATCCAGTGAGTGAACAAAGCGTAGTAGAAAGAGCGGATCCCATCCGTTGGATCTGAGCATGAAGGATCGCCAACCGTCTGATCAGAGGAAGGTGCACGAATCTTAACGCTCGCATGCACTGGAGAGAGAACCTCTCAAGGTTTGAAACTTGAGATTCCCGAAGCACGGAGAGCTGGAGAGCCAGAATGAATCTGGACCATTGGATCCATAGGGAACATGTGTCAACTGGTCGAAAAATCCAGAAGGAGGTGGAGGTGTGACGTTGAAATACGCGAAGCCTGAAGAGTCGAAGAGTCAAGAGCCGTCAATATGTGAGGGGACACTTGTCATCATATCACGAGCTCTGGGGAAAGTTACTCTAGATTTTTAGTTTGAGAACTGAAATAGCCGAAGCTCGAAGCGCCGAAGAGCCGAAGCGCCAAAGACCCGAAGAGATTTTGGACTGTCAGATCTAGAAGGGGTACGTGGCGAAAGATCGTGAACTCCGAGTGAAGTCATTCCAGGAGAACGCGAAGGAGGAGTTTGAGTTTTGAGATCGCCGAAGCCCAAATAGATAGAGCGAACGACAACCATTGATCTAGGTTGGACATGTGTCAAGATATCTGACACTCTGGAAGGATTCACTCTGGGGGTTTGTGTTTGTTGAAATTTGAGATTTCTGAAGCCCGGAAATCCGAAACAATGAGAGTCATCGATGTGAAGAAGGATATGCGGCGCTAGATCTCGAATTCCAGAAGAAAGTGGAGGAGAAGAGGTCTGAGGACTCGGAGGTAACCTTGATCGTTGATCAAGGAAGGAGTCGTAGTATCGTTGATTTGGTTGAGGAGGTCAAAATCCTGAAGCGAGAGCACAACCGTTGATGGGGGAGGTATGTGTCAGCAGATCTTCCACTCTAGGAGATACCTAATCAACAGAGACAAGAGTTTGAGATTTGAGATCTTAGAAGTCCGAAGAGCCGGAACAGATTAGAGCCATCAGATCACTCGAAATGACTTATAGCCGTCCGATCAAGAGGAGACGTGGGGAAGATCTATGAACTCCGAGATATATACCAATATTGAAACCTAAAATTTTAGATACAAAATTATATATGCAAAATTTTAAATACAAAATTAAGGGATCTCATACACCAATTTGGTGTCTGGCTTGACTGTGATCTTAAAAATAAATTATTATTATTATATATGTAATTTAATTCAAATTTATTATAATCAATATTTAAAATTATAAAGACAATTTTATTTTTATAATAATTAGTAAAATTTAGCCAATATCAATGTAGATTTTTGTGTAAATTCTCAATCAAATCCATATAGAGGAAAGGGGATTGTCGATAAGCACCTTTTAGTTTTGAAGGGACCCATTTTAACGGTTGATTGTAGAGCATAGTGAAAGGTTTAGGAGAAATGTACATTAAAAAAAATAAAAGAATGAAGTGAATGAAAAATTCCAAAGAAAGTCTAATTCGACATCAACGTCTTTATATTATATCTATCTTTTATGATTCGCATGTCTTCTCTGTGGATTTTCCCGATCAGGAAAGGAAAGCCTAGAAAAACAGAAAAGTAGGCACATCCCAATTTTATTGGAGATTGACGTAAATAAGAGACTCACGAGAAAATACATTTTTCACTTGTAAAAATAATTTGTTATTTAGTATGTTGATGCGTACAAAGTTCGTGGGAATATAAAAAATTTAAGGTTAGTTGGAGTATTTATATTCTATTAAATTTGATATAATATTAATATATATTAAAATTAGAAAAAAATAATTTATATAATATATAAAATAAGTTAATAATTATACTGTTTTATGCTATACAAAACAAAAAAATACGTTTAGAATTTAAAAATGAAAAATCATAAATAAGTGTTGTAGTAACTTATAATAGAAATGTTTATATATCCATTCCTTAACTATCTCCAACTTAATCGGAGCTCCCTGTTACACAATCCTATCATATTCATCATTCTTTCTGACACATAAGATAAATAAAGAAAATGCAAACATTTATATAATTGAACCTGTTTCCTTTACCATGCAATAGAGGGCTAATACTTTAATGGAACGAACAACACATGTTAGTTGTTGGCAGTGGATTATAAATCAACACATAACACCAAGAGGTAGTGATTAGAATATTGTTTGTTATTTTTAAAATAAAAAATTATATTAAAATTTCTCTTTTTGCCTTACTTTTTACTAATATTAATATTGATAATAATTAAATAATAGTTCTGATAATGTTAAATACATCAATCAACAATTTTTTAGAATTTTAAAGTCGAGAACTCGAATGCTATAGATCATGTAATTTGTTTTAGAAATTGAAAATCGAGAACTCGAAAGCTTTAGATCATGAGATTTGTAAGATGTCATTGTAACTTATAATTGAGGCACTGAATGACTAGATGGACAATGTGCAACCACCGGAGACAAATTATTTTAATCAAACTTTAATGAATGGAAGAAATCCGGACATGGGATGATGGCATCTTCAACTGAGAAAATTGAAAAGATTGAGAGATGGTGATATACGTCCAATGGTTGGAGGTTGGCATATATCATAAAGAGTTTGAATATCCACGAAACTATTTACGTACTCAATCAACGAAAAAGTAGAGAGTAGTTGGAGTACTTCTACTTTTAGAGGGGACCCATTTTAGCTTCCGAATCTCTGGCATTAATCAATTGCTTCAGAGAAATATGCGTTACTAATTATAAACAATACCTTCAAGCTCCAAAAAAATAGATAATGAGTTACATGGAGATTGAGATGGGTGACTTGAGAATCAATAAAAATTATTATAAAAGAATGACAAGAATGATTGTAAGGCACTTGAAGCAAAACATAGCATAAAATAAGTAAGATCAAACACTCATTAAACCAAACACATCAATCATACACTTGACACAGTGATTTATCTGAAAATTCAATGAGGGAAAAAACAACCTGCAATGATTATCAATATTCTTATTATTCAAGGGAGAATTACAATAGCTTTCATAGGCATACAATCATCCTCTTCTCACACACTCTGCTCTGTGCTCCTTGCACACGCTTGCATTCACATTGTACTCTTACTCAGTTATACAAACTGATCATGGATACATCACATAGTTACACGAGCAAATAGATCTCATAGTTACATGAGCAGTTCATAAATAGATTACATGCATGCACATTAACATAGCTTCATGCATGTGCATGTGACCACATGAGGAAATTAGTTGGCATATTTCCAACAATGATCTTCTTTAACAATTAAGTTAATAAAAAATGCATTTAATTACATAGATATATTGTATAAAATAGGTTATAAAAAATAGTAATCAACCAGCATTAACTCTGTGTATATATAATGTCTCGTTCATTAAGATTCAAAATTATGATATACAAATCATTTTGGGGAAGGTTTGCGAATGCAACAAAAATCTGAGGAAACCCTAGCGGGTTGTTTGGTGTCTTCTCTATGGCTGGGGTGAATCCAGATCCCCCATCAGATTTAGAAGATGACATTGCAGTGTTCAAGCAGCTGATCGGATCTCTGGGCAATCCTTCTGCGTGACCCATGCACTCCCAATTCGTAAAGAAGCTCGACTAGATACCAAAAGTGGCAATCTCGAGAGTTGTTACAAGAAGAAAAGCCCTTTTCTTTGCCTCCAGAGCTCTGATAGGGTAGTTCACTGGCCTCTGGCCCTCCCATAGACAAATCAATCTTTGGATTGTGCGAGTAAGGGTTTTTACATTTTTTACTTCGATCTCAAAGAAGATAGGGATCTTGTTTTCTGTAGTGGATTTTTTTTTTGGACCAAGAAGATTATATATAAACCGATGGACTCCAGATTTTGATAAGGAGAGTGAAATCCCTTGAGGGGTTCCTTTTTGGGTCTGTCTTCCCCACCTTCCTTTCCACTGCTGGAGACGAAGTTTTAAGAAGGATTGGGGATTCTTTAGGGAAATTTATAGACTGAGTTGAACCCAAATGTGGGATGTTATCCTACGCAAGAATCTATGTAGAAGTAGATCTGAAAAAAAGGCCTCCTTGAAGCTATTAAATTGAATTTGGATGACTAGATCGATATCCAAAAACTGGACTATGAACAACTCCCCTTCAATTGTAAAAACTGTCATGAATATGAACACTTTGCATGAAACTTCCCTAAGATCGAACATCCTCAGGAAAATGTCGACAAAGAAAGACGAAGGGTGGCAATGAGTGAAAAAGAATGCTAATGCAGGAAGGAATAATGGGACAAAGAAAGGAACAATAGGTCTAGATACAAACCCTAGAGGGTCTCATCTGAATGAGAGAGAATCCCTGAACCCATCCACGATAAAGAAAAAAGAGCCAACACATCAGCCAAATCCCCCATCGGTCTCACCAAATCCCTTCGATATTTTGGGAGAGTCATATTTAGAAAAAGAAGCAATGTGAGAACCAACACTAAATTAGCAACCAATAAGAGACCAAGATGCTCAACTTGTTTCCCAATCAGCTGAAGAATCTGGAGACGAAGACAACTTTCAGGAAGCTAATCAAGAAGAGGAACAAGAAATAGAGCAACCAATCCACCTGGATCAAAATCAAACCAAGGGCACATCGAGGAAAGAAGCAGAGGAGGGGGAGATAATAGTAGAAAAGACACGCAAATTCAGAGGGAGAAAAAACAAGGATTTGCAAGAAGACACTGCAAATAAAGAGAAAGCTCAAGGCAAGCAACAATCCCTCAAAATATCAATGAGCAATGTTGGGAAAAAATGAGGAAGTAAAGGCTTAGATCCATCTTTCCCTAGTGGGTGAGCCTCCTCCAATTCTCGTCAACGAAATTCCTCTCCTGGAATTGTAGAGGCTTCCACAATTTCACTCGAGAAGCCCTATGTAATCCTCCTCGAGGAGAAAAAAATGGAGGAAATTGCAGCGCTAGAACGCGCGACAAAGGCACTCAAAAATAGCAAAGGCACAACCTTAAGTTCAACTAGAGCGTTAAGCGACATCTTATCACTATGGAATGATTACCTATGACAACTTGAGGTAACACTTCATGTAAAGCATTGGATTCTAACAACTCTAAGAAATAAAGTCTATGATTCCAAGTACTCTTTAAAAAATGTTTATATGCCTAACCAATACTCATAAAAGATAGATTGTTGGTCTTCTGTATTTTCTTTAAAAGATTATATAGATATAAACACATTCCTTGTTAGAGGGGATTTCAATACCCACCTCAATGAAGGAGATAAAAAAGGGGGTAACAGGGTTCAAGACCCCTTTAGTGAAAAAATCTTGGAACGTATTTCCAATTGGGACCTTCAATATATCAAGCCTACAAAGGGAAGATATACTTTGAACAACATACAATCAGGCCTTAGCCACATTGCAACTAGGTTATATTGTTCCTCATTAACAATGACTTCCTTCTCTCCTCCTTTGACATAGAATCTTGCATCATTCCTTCATCCCTCTCAGACCACAAACCTGTATCCCTCTCTTTTAGCAATCCACAAAATATTGGGCCTATTCCCTTCCATTTCAATCCACTTTGGCTAGACTCCCCTATTTTTCCCTCCCTTGGTCATCAACCTTGGACCATCTATGTTCATGGATCTCCAAACTATGCATGGGAAAGTAAATTAAAGGAAGTAAATAAGGCATTAAAATATTGGGCAAAATATGGATATGTTCCCCCCATCAAGGAAAGAGAAATTCGGGCAAAGGAGCTTGCTTCCATCCAACATCGAATAGAAGAAGAAGTATCAGATGTATTGTTAACCCAAGAAAGAGAAGTGCATCAAAGAATGCACTCGACAATGCGAAAAGAAGAAGAGAAATTGAGATTAAAATCGAGGATATTATGGCTCAAACATGGAGACACAAACACATCCTTCTTTCATAAACAAGCTCAACAATGGAGGAAAAAAATATGGTTAATAAAATACAAACAAACTACAGACAGAAGCTGGAATATCCCGAAAAGATCAAAGACACAACAATTCATCATTTTGAAGCCCTGTACAATCAAAATAATGGAGATTATGATTACTTCACTACCCAAGAAATGCTAGTTCCATAATGCATAACAACTCAAGACAATCATTCCCTCATAAAAGAAATTGAGGAAATAGAAATTGTGCAAGCAATCTAGATCTTGGAACAAGATAAAGTCCCTAGACCTGATGTTTTTTCAATAAGATTTTACAGACATTTATGGGACTTAATCAACCCATATCTCAGAAGAATGAAGTTGAATCATACACTAAGAAAGAAAAATGTAGGTGGCGCAACAAACTCAATTTTCTTAGCTTTAATTCCAAAAGAAACAAACCCTTCTAGCTTTTCAAGATTCCGACCCATCTCTCTCTGCAATTCTTCCTACAAGATCCTCACAAAAATTATTACAAATCTTATCAAACCTTATCTATCCAAGTTGGTCTATCATAATCAAGGAAGATTCATAGAAAAAAAATAAATCACTTATAATATAGTCATGGTTTAGTCAAGAAGAAGCCGCAAAGATAAAGGCATGGTGATCAAGCTTGATATTGAAAATTCCTTTGATCACGTCAAGCACTCATTTCTATTCTTAGTTCTCAAAGCTTATGGATTCTCTAAGGATTTCATATAATGGATAAAATATTGTATAACAACTCCTTGGATATCTCCAATGATCAACAATTGACCAACCCACTTCTTCAAACCCAACACATGCTTACGACAAGGATGCCCTCTCTTCCCTTATCTATATATCCTCATGGATGACTCCCTCAACATGAAATTAGAAGTAGAGAGACGATGGGGAAGCCTACCAGTCATCCATATTGCTCAAGGTACCAAATACATCAATCACTCACAGTGTGCAAATGACACCCTACTTTTAGGAGTCACTTTGGAAATCATTGCAAAAGGGTTTAAGCAAATTCTAGATGCTTTTGAGGAAGATTCAAGAGACATTTAGACTTTCTTACAGTAGGCGGGAAGATCAACCTCTTTCTTATGAAGTTGAAGATAGACTCTTTGAGTTATGTTTGTGTTTACACAACTCATTTTAATAAAAGTATCTTAACGGTTTTTGGAAAATAAAATAAAATTGTGTGTATATATAAGTTATCTTATTTAAGACTCTATTCTAATATGTATCTGTGTGTAAGAAATAGACAAAAACCATATTTCAGAAGGAGCAAAATTAAACGATACTCCATAAAAGGAAGATGTAGGTTTTATGCGAGTTAAGGTTTTAGATCATTAAGATAAGGCACTCTGATTAGTACTGTAGCGATCTGATAACGAATAAAAAATGTTAATAATATTATAATGTAACCAATCATAGATTCGAGTTTTGAGTTATCAATGTCAATACATTGGTGCGTTTTAAACTGTTATAAAACTTAACAGGGATTGTTATTGTTGTGATATATTGTTGGAAACACCAAAATAAAATATAAATGGTAGAAGAAAAGATATAAATTAAGGTAAAAATTAATTGCTAAGGAAAAGGTAAAACAAGATAACAAAAATAAAATTCTTAAATCCAATGGGTAAGTTATTGATATTTTTATTGTTCAGAGATAAAGATTACAATCTCTTCTTCCTATAGTAATCTTACGAAACTTACATAAGCCTCTCAAGGCTAAACAAATATATATTGTTTTCAACATAAGGATCACTGTTATATGAACTGTCATTTTTAACGTCTTTTAATTATTGTCACAATTCCAACCTATATAGTTTTGAAAAACAAAGTGGTGAGATATTCCCACCATTTCCTTCCCATAATAATCTTACAAAACTTACATAAACTTCTAAGACTAAACAAATATATACAATCTTCAACATAACTACCACTATTATATGAACTGAACTGCCACTTTTAGCCTCTTTTAATTATTGTCACAATTCCAACATATATAACTTTGAGAACAGTGGTCCGATATTTCCACCATATATAACCAGAACAATCGTCCCATATTTCCACCATATATAACCAGAACAATCATCCCATATTTTCAGTGTTCTGGTCCTTTGATTGTGTTTTGAATATCCCACCATTGTTTCATTTCTCAATGTTTTATTGTATTTGAAAACATTGTGAACTAGTTAGTTGCTTTGATGTAGAATG
Source organism: Picea glauca (assembly GCA_000966675.3). Lineage (NCBI taxonomy): Eukaryota > Viridiplantae > Streptophyta > Pinopsida > Pinales > Pinaceae > Picea > Picea glauca. The sequence goes on along the minus strand of JZKD02S2068798.1, from coordinate 1,444 downwards.
AGTTTTACCTTTTATTTTAAAGAAATATATTTAATTTTTTGATACAAAGAATAATTTCATATATTAGTTTATAGTGAAAGTAAATAAGGATAAAAAGATTTTATACATCAATTTAATGTCTAATTTAATATTAAACTTAAAATTAAATTATTATTATTATTCTCAAACTTAACACTACAAACCTAATAATATATTTTCTAAGTCACAAATACTATATATATACATGTATAAATATAAATAATATTAATGTGTTACAAATAGATAAACTATCTTATTTCTTATTTTTTTGATAAAAAAACTTATATAAAAAATATTTCTTATTTTGATAATAAAAAAAGCCTATATAAAGAATCGGTAAATGATGATCGATCTCGATATTCGTCTTCAACTTACAATTTTTTAATATTATATAACTTCTGCTAGGGTTAATACATTTTCTATTTAAAAATAATTTTTTATAACCCCCACATATTTAAAATGATATTATTATTATTATTTTTTATGTTAGTAAGGGTATATGAAAAAAAACATTGTAAAAGTATTTGTTAAGAAATTTTATATCGATAAAGAAATTATAATAGCTATAAAGAATACTTTAGAAAGATTGTTGATATTGATATTATTTGTCTAGTTGAAACTTGGAAGCATGATGAGTCTAAGGTCCCTATCATAGAAGGATTTGTCTTTTGGTCGGCATGGAACAAAAAATCTCACCGTAGAGGTATAGGAGGCATAGTTTTTTATATTAGAAAGAGCATTTCTCCTCACATTCAACTTCATAAGATTGACCCTCTCAATCAGTACATTTGGATAGAAACTTCAGACACCAAAGCTAAGTAGATGTATATATCAATTTGCTATTTTGCACACCTATTAATTCTACTTTTTATAAGAAAAATAATCTAGATAACAATTGTCCCTATAATAATTTAGAACAACAAAACTTAGAAACATCCACGAACAATCGAAAATATTGTGGTTCTTCAGAAAACTTCTAACAATAAATTTATAGTTTGAAAAATGAAGGTAATATCCTCCTGCTAGGAGACTTTAATGATATGACTGCAACTAAACAAGATATTCTTTTAAGTATTGATTCCAACCATAATCCTTTATGGCTAGATGAGGACCTTGATTTATCTAATAGCTACAAAGAAGCTCTGAAGACCTAATTGATAATTTGTTTGGTACTGAGTTGGTCAAGCTCTGCAGCTCTCAAGACATAATAATTTGCAATGGAGTAATGAAGTAGCCAAACTCCAACCAGATGGAGTTATCTTTCAAGGTGTCCTATAAAAAGAATAATAGAACGACCAACACTTGGTATGATAAAGAATGTAAAATTGCTAGGAAAGCCATTAGGGATGCTTCTAATGAGTCTTTAAAACTCGATAAGATCATTACATACAAATCCCTAATTAAAAGGAAAAAAAGACACTATATC
>JZKD02S2068787.1:39706-51671 GCA_000966675.3 Picea glauca | reverse complement strand
AGAATATGACAGCTTGAAGAAGTATATGAAGAAGAACATGTGGCTCCCAGAGTTGCAGAACCAATGAGGGAAGTCATAACTTCCCTTGATGAGGAGATTATAGAATATCATGACATAATAGAATCTCAAGAACCTCCCCAGATGACGATCTCCCACAAGAGAAATCCATCATAGGCAAGAGAACTTATTCAATATGGAGAGAAGTATGGTGCCCCCGAAGGAACCATGAGACAAGTGAAGAAACCCAAGCCATTCTCCAGATATATGGCTTTGATGTGTGATCTCTTAGAGAAGGAGCCTACTTGATTTGAAGAATCTATTCAGAAGAAAGAATGGGCAGATGCCATGACAGAAGAATACCAATCCATTATAAAGAATGATGTATGGGAAATAGTTCCCAGACCGAAGAACAAGGATCTGGTATCTTCCAAATGGCTTTTCAAAATAAAAACATGTTGCTGATGGAAGTATTGAGAAATATAAATGATGCAGGAGCATCCCTCACGACAGGCAAAACCAACGTGGAAACAAAAGACAGTTGGAAGACGTCCAGCGCAAGTTTTTGAAATTTTAAATTTTCTCTTGAAGTTGATGCGCTGAATATAAATGAGATCATTTAATATGGCGCCTTGGTAAAAATGTAATCAGACCTCGAGCCATACGCTCTCATCTAAAGTCGATGGAGGCATTTATAGCAGTAGTTGCAGGTAGATAGAATTGAATTCTTAGATTAGACAGTTTTAGAGCGCAGGAGGGAAACCGGATATAGACACCCTCATTTGTATCATTGTAACAGTATCAAGCATAGGTTAAGCAACAAGAGTTAGAAGAGCCTAGAGCATAGGAAAATAGCGGAGGGCTGTAGAAGAACATCCATGTACAGATCTTGAATTAATAGAAGAAGTTGATTCAGATTCATGGTTGTTGTGTTATTCTCTGTGTATGTGTGTGGAATGCTCTACTTATGAATATTATTTCCTGCTATGCATTCGTTATGATGTTGTGTGTATGATTTCATGTGTCGAGATTGAAATCTGAGAGGAAGTGAGGTGAGTTACAATCGTTTTCTCCTTTGAGCAAGGATTCCTGCAAGGAGTGCAGTTGAAGTCGTCCGCAAGGAGTGCGTTGACAGAAGGCTTGGGAGTTAAACTCTTGTTCTCAAATACTCAGAAGTGAAGGTGGGTTGTTGAAGCTATGCAAGGAGTGTGCAGGCTAAGGGAGAAAGTCTCAGTCGTGAACTGAGCAGAAGTGTTGAAGGACTGCTGCTACGGGCATACGCAGAGTCAAAGAGGCTCGAACAGTTGAAGTGTTTGTAGGCTTGTCGCAAGGAGTGCGTGCAAAGAACCTCGTTGAGATCAAAGGGATTCAGCAAAGCTCGGGAAGGATAAGCCTCTGAGTCGCTGAAGATCAGCGTAGATCAGTGTGACGTGAAGTCAGAAAGAAGCGTCGCAGGTTGGCGAAAAGGCGAAGGAATCTCGTGGAGAGATACTCCTTTTCATTTCGTGGATTAACCAAGGAAGAACGGAGGGTCGAAATCTTCTGAAGAGATTTCGCGAAGTTCCGAGGACCGTTAGATCTTGCAGAGGTGCAAGGAGGTTACGGAGAGAAGATTCTGAAGAGGTTGAAGCTCAGGAGAGACAGAGCCGTTGGTTCAGAGTCACAGGAGCCGTCAGATCTACACATGGTATCGTGTATCGGGGACTCAGAAGTTGAAGCCCCAAAAGTTGTGGAGCTAGAGCAGGGAGATCGCGAGACGCGATATCCCTGCAAGATTAGAACCGTTCGTTGAGGAGGACACGTGCAAGGAGATCCTTATCTCGTATACTCGAACATTGGAGGACCGAAAGGGGAGTCCTTTAGCTTCGCGAGTGGCGAAGTGGCGAGAAGGCTAAGAACCGTCCATCTGAGGGGACAGGTGGCAAGAGGTCAAGAGATCTCGCGAACTCGGGAGTTCGCAGGGTAAAGGCCCAAATATTGGGTATTCAAAGTCGCGAGGCGCGAGGGCGCGAGGCGACGAAGTGGCGAGAAGATCGTAGCCGTTCATCTGAGGAGGACAGGTGGCGAGAGATTGAGAGATCTCGCGAACTCGGGAGATCGTCGGGTGAGAGCTCAGACATTGGGTACTCCAAGTCGCGAGGCCGCGAGTAGCGAGGGAAGAATAGTCGTTGGATCCGGAGCACAGGAGGACCGTTGGATCCGCACGTGGGATCGTGTCTCAGGACCTCGTAAGAAAAGGTTCGAGAATTTGGCCACGGGATTCACGAGGTCGCGAGAAAGCGATATCCCGACAGCTGGATATAGTGTGGGCCATAGCAGAGTCGACGAGTGGAATACAGGTGGCACGAAGCCCTCGGGATCTCGCCGCGAGAAGTCCCGAAATATTAGTGTTCGGATTCACGAGTAGCGAAGTGCCGAGGAGCCAAGGTTCGTGTGGACGCGTGGCAGAGTATAAGGTGGGACCGTGCATCTCGAGGACTCGCGAACTAGGAGGGTGAAAACTCGACGGTTCAACCGGCGAGGTTGCGAGGTTGCGAGAGGCGCTAACATTAAGCTTAGCCCACGGTTGCATAAGGAAGGAGCTATACCCGTATCGCCAGATTGGGTATCGCAAGATTTGAAAAGAAGAGTTTGACGGTTTGAGTCATGAACTCGCGAGATAGCGAGATTTGGCTGACCTCGGAGAAAGATTGTTGTGGGTGCAGATTTCCCGATAGGGAAATAGAAGAACCTTCGAGTTCTTCGGGCCGAGAAGAAGAAGGTCTTGTGAGAGCGGACATGCCTGGGCGGTGCGTTTGCGTCAATAAAGCAAGGTTTGTTGCTCGTGGATTTTCTCAAAAGGAAGGCATTGACTATGAAGAGATGTTTGCTCCTGTAGCCAGATACACTTCAATCAAAACCATCATATCTCTTGCAGTTAAGATGAAGTGGAAGTTACACCATATGGACGTGAAAACAACTTTCTTGAATGGTGTCATTGAAGAAGAAGTGTATATAGAACAACCTCAAGGGTTTGAAGTTGAAGACAGAAAGACTCATGCCTGCAAATTGAAGAAGGCTCTGTACGGATTGAAGCAAGCTCCTAGAGCTTGGTATGGAAGGATTGACAGTTTCCTGACAAGCTTGGGATTTACCAAGAGTAAAGTTTATTCTAACCTCTAATTCAAGGTTATGAATGATGAGTCTGTTATATTGTTGTTGTATGTGGATGACTTAGTCTTAACTGGAGAAGAAAATCTCATCAACGATTGTAAGAAGAAGCTCGTTGCAGAATTTGAGATGAAAGACCTTGGCCTAATGCACTATTTCTTAGGTCTTGAGGTATGGCAGAGCCAAGAGAAGATCTTCCTTAACCAAGGGAAGTATGCAGTTGAAATACTCAAGAGATTTGATATGTTGGAGTGCAAATCCATGAATACACCCATGGAAACAAAGTTGAAGCTCCTGGTTGACACTTCGTCAGAATTGATTGATGCTACGTTGTACAGACAGATCATTGGATCGTTGATGTATCTAACGAACACCACGCCAGATATATGTTTTGTTGTGAACACCTTGAGTCAGTTTCTGGTAGATCCCAGACGTGTTCACCTGGTTGCTGCAAAACATGTGATGAGGTACCTTAAGGGTACATCAGATTGTGGTCTCAGTTATAATGGAGATCATGACTTCAGCCTGAGTGGTTATACAGACTCAGATTGGGATGGAAGTCTCTCTAACAAAAAGAGCACTTCATGATGTTGTTTCAGTCTGGGGTCAACCATGATCTCATGGCAGAGTAGGAAGCAATCAAGCATTGCTCTTAGCATGGAAAAAGCATAATACATTGTTGCATGTTTTGCCAGTTGTGAAGCCATATGACTTCGGAAGTTGTTGACAGATCTATTCAATCTAGAGATGGAAGCAACCATGATCCTATGTGATAACCAGAGTTGCATAAATATGGCAGAGAACCATGTGTTCCATGATAAGTCAAAACACATAGAGATCCGATATCATTACATCTGTGATATGGTGCAGAGAGCAGCCATAAAGCTCCAGTATGTTAGCACGGATGAACAGGTTGTTGATGTGTTGAACAAGCCTCTATCTCGTGTAAAGTTTGAGCACTTTCGAGATAAGATTGGTGTAGTCCGAAAGGACCTCCCTCGAAAGGGGGAGTAGTGTTGATGTCAGCCTAGTGCTGAAGATTTCCAGCTTCGTGTTGATGTTGTTGGGATGCCAACCTAGTGCTGAAGATTTCCATCTTCGTTCTAATGTTGTTGTGATGCCAGCCTCGTGCTAAAGATTTCTAACGTCGTGTTGATGTTGTTGTGATGCCAGCCTCGTGCTGAAGATTTCCAGCTTCATGTCGATGTTGTTGTGATGTGAGCTTCGTGTTGAATATTTTCAACCTCATGTTGATGTTGTTGAGATGCCAGCTTCGTGTTGAAGATTTCCAGCCTCGTGTTGATGTTGTTGAGATGCCAGCTTCGTGTTGAATATTTCCAGCCTAGTGTTGATGTTGATGATGCTCCAGCCTTTGTGTTGTGATATTGATGTTGTTGAAGTTGTATCAGCCTTGTGTTGTTATTGATGATGATGCCATTCCAGCTCCCTGCTGTGAATGATTATATTGATGATGAGAAAAACTTTCGATGATTTATAGATATTCTAGTCAGTGTTCCAGATGTTGTTGATGTTGTTTCCCTCTCTCTCTCTCCTGATGATGTTGTAGAATACCCTTCTTGTTAAGGGGAAGTGTTGAAATATTGTAACTGTGAAGAGTATTCTATTTATTATTCATTAGATCAATCCCCTTTTGTGGATGGATCATGTTGGGCATCGTAATTGACCAAATCCCCTTTTGTGGATTGGTCAAACCCTAAATATATTATGCAAATTGAGAAGTCGACCCCCAGGCAATTAAAGTGGTCTTAACCACTCAGAAAGACAAGTCGACCCTGCCCAGTGAAGAGACACCTTTCCAGCTCCTGCCAGTTTGTATAAATAAAGGAAGCCAACGCCTCATTTGTTCACTCACTTAGCTCACTCATCTAGTGCGCAAATTTGAAGGAAGCTGTAATTACCAGTTGTCAGAAGAAGGAAGAGAGAGAGGCGCATTGCTTAGTAGAGGATATTCTCTAGTGTTTGATTTATTGTCTTGACATTGTATTGGCTATCTATATTAAGGAAGTTTTTGTTGGGTTTTCTTCCCCATGAGGGTTTCCCARGATAAATGTTGTGTATCTTGTGATTGTGTTTCTCTCAGTGATCCTATCTATGCTATGATTATCTAGTAAATTGAAAAGAAACCTAATAATAGCTTAAACCTTAACATTTAAGGAATGTGTACTTTTTCAAATATTCAAGTGTTGTTACAATTATTGGATTATTTTGTTGTTGTTGGTACTCTAGAATCTGTTATTATATGCGCAAGCAATGGGGCTCTGCATTGGACATATTTTCTCGCTCTATTATAAGGGGTGGGGGAGAAGGTGAAGCTTATTGATAATCATTGTATTAGAAGGCGTTGATTCATTAGTCACGGCAAGGTTGTTGAAAAGCTTTTCCGTTATTATATGTATAAAGGGGCCGCCTTAAATAATAATAGTAGGGCATACTTTGAATAATATACGGGGCACAGCTCTTATTTACCACAGCGCAGTCTTGAACGATTATTAAGTAGTAGCAACATAGTTGTGTTATCCACAAGATATAAGTTAACGTGGGCGTCCCCACATACATATCACAAAAGTTAACATGGGAACAATATATTTAAATAGGTTTTTTGGCATTGGAATAGGGATATTTAAAGAATGTGTACTTTTTCAAATATTCAAGTGTTGTTACAATTATTGGATTATTTTTTTGTTGATGCTACTCTAGAATCTGCTATTATATGTACTATTGGATGCCAGCCAAATCTGTTATATCAATAATTGCTGAAATCACAATTTTTGTTCTTCAAATCATCATTCGAAAATTTTGGGTCAATCCAGAGATGCCATATTACTCAATGCATTTACAAATGTTTAGATTGCAGATTCTCATCTTTCAGATTTTATGATGAGATTCACAAAGGTTACTGTCAGAAAAACTGCCATAATGCAGGGCAATCTGAGTGTCAATCATTCCACACCGAATTCTTCTTTTTATTAATAAACTTCTTGTTGTTAGTGCTGAATTTATTATTGTCACTGCTGAATTTTTTAGTTCCTTACTACTGTTAGCACTTTATCAATTTTAAGTTCCAGATCTCTGTTGTGATTCTCTTTAAATTTTGAGAAATCATATTTCAAATTAGACTTATAATTTCTCTCTGTTTTTTCTTCTCTTTCTCCTCTTTCTTGTTCTCTTCTATTTTGATCTTGCTTTTCTTTTTCTTTTTCCTCTTCTCTCTTCTTTTCCTTTCTAGCTCTCCTCTTCTCTCTCCTATTCTACTTTTAGCTCCTCTTTTTCTTTATGCTTCCATCTTCATTTTTATCTTTTTCTTGTATTCTTCTCTATTTGGGACTTGATTCTCCAATCTTTATAATTGCCTCCTCTTACATTATTTTGGTATTATTTCATGTTTTGGTCAATCCCCATGGTGCCCCCATTGCTCAGTCTTCCTCACAACATGATCACATATGTGCTCTATCAACCACAAATGCACCAAGTCAACACAAAGACAATATTTCATAGAGATAAGAGAAAAAATCTTGTTAGACTTCATCAAAATATTGGCTTGTTTCGTTTGTGTGAACTGAACAAAAATATTCAAACTGATAGAACCAGTCTGATATGCCTTGCTTGACAAGTTCCCAATACTTCTTTCCTGTTTTATTCAAGAATCCGAAAAAAATTCTTACTGGCTTTCCTCCATTAACCATCAGCAGAATGTCTTTGACACTACTCGAAATTCTGTGTTTTCAATAAAGAAACGTAATTTTGCACTTATAATTAAAATATCGTGTCACCTTTCATAGGTTTTGATATAATTCTCAATATTTTTCTCCTCTCAATCTCTAATCTGTTCTTCCATTATAAGTTTACTCTTTGTGAACCATGATTGAATAACTGGGATTCGAGTTTGACTGGCAATAGTATCAATATTAACTCAAAATAACTGAAACACATAAAGAAATGTTGAGCAATATACCCATTCTACAAGAGGCAAAACTAGATAGACTTATAAAATAAGAGATTCGAATACAGAGAGCAACCTATCATGGTGAAAAAATACATGATTCAAGGTCGGTCTTTTGTAATCATATATATGTAGACAATAGAAAAAGCAATAAATCATAACAGAACTCTAATTCAATCATGGATCGATAATCTAGTTAACTTTGTACAATGTTCAAATAAACACTAACATTCAAACTATGTTCAACTAGTCGACCCAAAGGCAACAATGTTTAATTAGAACACATACCAGCATGTGAAACAATGCTCTAGTAAATGGTATTTAATAGGCAATGCTATTAATTATTTGTTCTATCTATTGGAAAATTAGTTGTCATTGATGTAGACTCTAGAAGAAGTGTAGAAGCCTCTAGAAGTAATGGGTGTATTTGAAGAAGTCTCAAAAGTGATCTCCTTATGGCGTAGCTTTAAGCATGGCCCTCACAGAAAAACGCTTTGAAGAAGTCTACAAGAAGCCTCGGAGATGTGGTCATGAAGTCCAAAGGGGTTTGAAAAAAAAGAGGATGGAGGACATTGCAAATACATATAAAACTCTCATAGATGGGGTAGCCATCATCATGTCGTTTCCAACAGTAGGTGGTACGTCACATGGTTCTTCATGGTTGAGAAGTTATGCCCTCTTCAAGATGAAGCCCCAAAATATGGTCAAGAAGCCCTGGATCTAAGGATGAGAAGTTACAAGTCAGCGCCAAAATTAATTAAAGAAGAAAAGTTGTTGCAACAAGAAGTTACAAGTCAACCCTAAAGTCAAATAAAGGAGACACTTGGAAAAGTATAAATACACATCAAGAACCTATCATGTGTTCATCCAAGCAAGTGCGTTTTGTGGTATGGAGCTAGCATAAGTGGGTCTACACTTGTGGTAGAAGGATTGACGATCTCAGCAAAGCAAATCTGGGATAAGAGAAAGGAGGTTGAGACCAAGAAGTATGGAGGCGACTGTACTAGTTTTCTGAGATTATTCGCGGGTTATAGTGGAGCAAAGCGTGGATGTAAGCAGGTCACAATGAAGCAAAGCGCAGATGTCTATGGGTTCATAGTGTATGAATCGTGGATCTATGCAAAAGTTTTGAAAAAAGTATTGTTCTCTTAATGCCGAAGTTGAGGAAGGTCTGTCGGTCTGTGATCATATGCACCAGGTTGTTACAAGATTAAAGGTATGTCTTTATATGAGTTTTTGAGGGCTATATCTTGATGTTATGGTATATGTTTGAGGCATATCTTGGAGAGTCTTTAGCACATGGCTAGAGACATATGTTGGTGATTTTGAACATATGATTTGAGGTATATTTCTGATACATGGTTTATGGTTTATCATGGATGTTATGGCACTTGCTTAAAGCACATCTATGGCATATGGTTTGAGGCATATGTTGTTGATGTTGGGCATATGTTTGAGAGAGGTTCTTGGTGATCTTGGCATATGATTTATGTGAATGGATCTGGTTTTGATGATGATAATGTATCAGTGTCGGTGACAATGACAGTTACAAGTTGATTATCAGTGACAGTTTCAATGACAAGTTGAGTCTACATTTATATTTCAGGGAGGAATGAAAGAAGGGACAAGGAAAGGGGGTTGGAGCCTCCTTCTAGTTGATGCTGGAGAATACAGGGAGTTGTAGCTTCCTTCAGGTTGGTGCCTCCTTCCAATTGGTACTGAAGAATTTTGGAAATTTGTGCTTCCTATAAATGTAATATTCTAATATATGAGAAAGCATTCCATGGTTTTCTCCCATTTGAGTTTCCACATAAAAATTTCTTGTGCACTATGTATGATGTGATGCATTGTTGAATGGTACTATTTATGGTTATATGTTCATGACATGTTAAATGCAAATAAGTGAATGGAATTGTTGATAAGTTAATGTTTACACGCTGTGATTAAAAATGATAAAAAGTGTTCAATATTGATTCACGCCTGCCCCCCTTCAGTATTGGCCTGCTTTCAATTAATTTTGTTTACGAAAATGAATGGAGAAATCAGCATTAACAAAGTGCTCAAGAGTCCTTGTTAGGACTATAAAATGATTTCTCGTTGCATGTCATGTATAAGAAAATAAACGATCCCTCTACAAATCCTAGATAAAAGATCAGTGTTACTTCATTTCAAAATCTTTGGGCTATGATACCAGAAATCTGTACAGCTGTTCCCACTGATATTTGTCAACATTTCACAATTCTGATAGAATATAATCGGTTTCTACCGAGGCTAATGCTGTTTTTTTAGACTTGAACTGTCCCATCCTGTATTACTTAAAAGTCGATACGTCGTATGTGCATTGCTCTTTTAGGACGAGAACTATCATGTATACCTGAAATAAAGAGAGTAAGATGACATAGAATAATGAACAAAGTAGACCATGTTGGGATTAACATTTTCACAGTTTCAGATATGGACCAACAGGTTTTAACATTGCTTCCTTTGGCCATCTGATAGACCATGGATAAACTTTTTGGCACTTTTGAATACGGATCAACAAGTTTTAACATTACTTTCTTTGGCTCTCTGGTTATCCCATGATGTACACAAATAAAAGTGAAATTAAGTTTAGCTCGAGTTACCAGAAAACTAACCAGCCTATTGAATTGATCAATGGCTACTCTGAATTGCATGTTAACATAATGGGGCAGATCAAGAGTTGTAATTGTTTTAGTATGGCATAATGTAAAAGAATACTCATTTTCATTGTTTGAATGTGGCAACGCAATAGTATTTTGGCAATTGTATCCTCTATTGCCATGTTTGTAATCTTAAATAGTTGAACACCAGTGACAGTTTTTACACCAAACGATAATAAATGATTAAGCAAACTAAAGACAATAAAGAAAAAAAAGTAACAAGGGTAACGAATATCAAAGATTTTTGCGTAACAGTCATTTGGCATGTCATACAGAATTCTGTAAGAGATTTCTTTTAAATTTTAATATTCTGTACTACAAATTGACCAATATTGGCCTGAAAACCAATTCATGATTGCCAACAGGACCTTGGTTCACCATTGACATGGACAGAGGTATTAATATGTCCAACAAAGGTCCATTCTCCTTATGGTCTGCCCCACCAAATGGCATTTCTAAAAGACACGAGGAAGTCCCAGGAATATTTGCCAAAATAGATAGCCCTTAGGCCTGGCACCTAAGCTGAAGGAAGACAATGTTATGCAGTGCAATCCCTGACCTTGGGGCATGTTTCTCAAAGAAACTTCCCCAAAAATAACCATTCCATGAGTAAGTAGATATGTAACAAGACCAAGACTACAACTCGAGAGTGATGAACCACTTCAATTTGATTGGCCAATTGCTTAATGACCCTAATATTGTAAAATGAAAAAAGATGTAAAGCCAATCAAGATATAAACGAAGCTAACATGTCACTACTAACTCGTCAAAGGATTACATTCTAAAAATGCACTTGAGGAAAGCTAGTAATTTCTATTAATTAGTTGTTGGATAGACCAACTTTTACAAGGGCTGTAAACATTTGGTTTAGGAATATGTGGTAGAATCAGCTTTTTCATCTTTTTTCAACACCTAAAGAAAGCAAATGGTGTTAGCTGGCTTCTGTCCAATAGTATTTCTTTCGAAATTATGTTTGCTAAAAATAGAGGGTACTATTGGTACATGCACTTGTCGAAGTGCTAATATATTGGCCATTGCAAATGAACAATAATGCAGTAACCTAGGAATCAAATAATGTTATTAGAATACAGACTATCTATAACTAACTACTTTGATTGGGCAATGGTGAATTCCATCCCTCTGGAAGCTTCCATTGCTTATGCCAATAAATAGACACCCTTGACCAAATAGGGAACTCAAAATCATCCTCTAAGGGCTCATCTGCAGGCCCATCCATTGTGAGAGGCAACCAAACATATCGTGAGTCTCTTAATTCAGCTGGGCTCCACCGATCTGCCATAAATATAAACGTGTCAGGCATGCCAGGAAGAGGTAGAACAAACGTTCCCTGGGCAAAAAATGTAGTTCTTCTAAAATCTTCGTTACCCCCCATGCATGGATTCCCCAATGTTTCCCAAGGTCCTAGCATAGACTCTGCTGAATGAGCCAACGCTGTATTTGGGGCCCAGCCAGTGCAGCCAGAAGTGATCATATAATATAGCCCCCTATGCTTGAAAACAGCAGGTGCCTCTCTATGCTCTCCAACTAAAGCCCTTCGCATGACTTTAGTAACATCCTTGTAGTCTTCTGTCAACTGCCCAATATGCAATTCACTATTGTCTTCTGATGAGTAGACAATATAAGCTTGACCATTGTCATCTTTAAATATTGTCATATCTCGGCTATCAAAACCATGTGGCTGTTTACTGCCAAGATACTGGAATGGCGCAGTAGGGGAGGAACTGACTGCCACACCAACAGAAGCTTTGGAATAGTTAGCATTGTCAATGTGCATCCACATTACATATTGTTTAGTGTGATTATTATAAATCACCTTGGGCCTCTCAAGCACATTGCTGACATGCAGGTCATGTGTCTTATTGACTTTCTCGCCTGGTAGAACTATCCCTTCATTCTTCCATGTCCACAAGTCCTTTGATGAGTAGCAATTAACACCTACAATATCCACCTGCATTTTTGTAGTTCAGAATACACGATTAGATAAACTTCCATACAAAGACCTTATGCAAAGTGTTAACAATTAGAAGAATTATTTGACTGCCTCTAATTGAATGTGTATTTTAGCAAACTAGTGAGAAAGTCATATATTTAGGTAAATAAAGTCATGATGGAGGGAAGCCAACTCTCCTGCAAAAAAAGTTTGAATTTCCCAGTA
>JZKD02S2068786.1:493170-504092 GCA_000966675.3 Picea glauca | reverse complement strand
GCCAATCCATTACCCTAAGGGTAACAGGTTGTAGAATGATTGATCATTATATTATAATCTTCATAGAATTTTATCATTCTCTTAGACTTGAAATATGTTGCATTGTTAGTCATGATTCTCCTAGGACATCCAAACCTGGAAAAAATGTTTTTTTCTAAGAATTGAATTATCACAGCATCAGTTGCTTGTCTAGTTGGTACAACCTCAATCCACTTGGTAAAATAGTATGTAGAAGTCAATATCAACTTATGCTTACCTAAATATGTTGGATTGATTTCACCACTGAAATCAAGACCCCATTGTTGGAATGGTGCCTCCACTGAAATGTGCTTCAAAGGCAATGGAAACAACTTCCTGTTTCCTTCAAAAATTTGACATTCATGACAAGTTGTCACTGCTTTATACAAATATACAAAAATTGTTGGCCAATAGAATCCTGCTCTCAGAATTTTGTTCACAGTAGTCTTTCAGTAGTGATGTCCTTCGTAATCACGCTAATGAAATTATTTGATAGTCTGTTGTGATTCATCTTCCAATAGAAAGTTTAATAAGACTCCTCCTGGATCTTTCCAATACAAAAAATCATCTATGATACATAATTTTGTTGCTTTCAATTTAAAAAATATGGCCTTAGTCTTGTTTAACTCTGGTGGTTCTTGCAAATTCTACAAAATATAAATTATATCACTATACCATGGAGATGAAAGGAACTTTTTGAGATATCGGAGGTGTTGGTTCTGCATCCACTAAAAAGTCTTCAATGAAATTGATTCCCAAGAGATCACAATTTTACTAAGCCATCTATTTTTCCAATCCTTGGCCTTTGACCAACTTTGTTTGCTTTATCTCTACATCATTCTCAAGAAGAACTGCAATCCATTTCTCTCTTCTACCTTCAGGGTCTAGTTGAGTTAAAATGTCTTTCACTACACTATTAGGCACAAAAGCAATAACATGAGAATGCAGGATATAGACCTTGAACTCCTTCAATGCCTTCACGAGTGCATAGGCCTGCTTCTCCATGATGTTATAGTTCAATGTTGAATCCCTTAGTGATATGTTGTAAAAGGTTATAGGCTTCTCCAAATTCTTCTTATTTTTCTGCAACAACACTACTGCGATAGTATGTTCTGGGGGAAAGGAGAATATCATAAAATATTTTGAGTAGTATGGGATAACTAATATTGGTGCTTCATTCAGTTCTCTCTTTATATCATCAAATGAACCTTTTGCTTCACCTGTATATTTAACCTGACTATCTTTTCTCAACATTTGGGTAATAAACTTAACCATTTCAGCAAAGTTTGGTATAAACCTCCTTAGGAAATTCACCCTACCTAGAAAAGATTGCACTTCCTTTTTTATTTATAGGATTGTCTATTTTATGGATTGCTACTACTTTGCTTGGATCTATCTTGATTCCCTCTTTTGATATCACATGGCCTAAGAGATTTCCCTCTTGCATTACAAAATTTGACTTCTTTGGATTCAAGGAAATACCAAACCTCCTGCACTTCTGAAAAAACTGTTTCAAATGCTTCAAATTTTCATCATTGGAGTTAGAAAAAATTGTAAAATCATTGAAATATATCACAATTAACTTGTCCCTTTATTCTGAAAAGGCTATATCCATAGCTCGTTTAAATGTTTTTCATGCATTCATCAGCGCGAATGGCATCTTTGCATACATGAACGTTCTCCAAGGTGTGGTAAAAGTTGTATTTTATTGATCATATCGATGCACCATAGTTTTATTATACCATGAATAACCATCCAACATTGACATTTTTTTGAGCCCACAACTTTCTGCAAAATGTAATCCATCTTTGGGAGAGGATACTTGTCCCTCAAAAACACCCTATTCAGATTCCTGAAATCTACACACAACCTTATTTCTCTATTCTTCTTCATGATAGGAACCAAGTTTTACAACCATTTAGAGAACCTCAATGAGACAATAATCTTTGCACCAAATAATTACTTCACTTCATTCTCAATTAAAGGCAGGAGCAATAGATTTATCCTTCTTAGTTTATGTTTGAATGGTTTCTGATCTTCTTTGATTGGGATTGTATTTGGATGATGCTTGTATCATATACCTTCAATTCCTCATAGCTCCATGCAAACACATCATATAATTCCTTCATCAATTTAAGATACCTTTCTTTGTTTTGAGGGTTAAAGTCTTAGATAATTTGATGAGTCTTGGTTCTTTTTCAGTTCCAATGTTACAGTCTTCTGGCTCACCTTCATTTGGAGTCACCTTTGGGTTTTTTGATACATAACTATTATCAAAATATTATCAAGAGGAACCAAACCATTTGGGATGCAATTATTCTTCAATTGAATTATCTCCTTTCCAGCTATAACATTCTGATAATCCTATGAATATGGAGTCAAACCTGCATTTTCTTCCTCAAAAAACAAATTTCTTCATCAATATGTGTACTGGAAAATTCATTACTTTCTTATCATCTTCAAATCCCTTCCAGTATTTGATATTGCCAGGGACTCATCGCCTGTGTTTGACTTCAATCTAATACTTCTTATTTGGATGAATAGGAATTTTAAAAACATTGGCTGAGGTGGCTAAAGCATCAACAATCATGTTCTTCCCTCTTGGTATCAATGATACATAATACTCTATGAATGCTTCTAATAACTCCAGTACTACATTCATGTATTCCCTCATCCTAGGTTGCTTGGTCTTGTAAATACATTTAACTTGATTAATTACTAGCTCAGAATCATCATGCATAGCTATTCTCTAAGCTTTCAAAATTTTCAAAGCACCTAGCCCCAAAATGAAAGCCTCATATTCAACTACATTGTTTGTACAGTTAAAATCCAATTTCAAAGAACAAATTTTTGAAGCAACTTTTGAAGGAACAATCCACATACCTACCCCAACTCCTTTACTAATAGCTCCATCAAAATCCATGTTCCATAACCCATCATCCACATCATCTTTCTTATCTGAAATGAGCTCCTCCTACAATTGTTCACCCTGTTTATCTGAAATTTTAGGTTCATTCTTGTCCCCCTCTTCAAAACTGAGATTGTTGTAAAAAATAGAAGCCCCAATATTAGTGTCAACATATATAGGATGATTATTAGGTATATATGGGCTACTTACCATGTATTCCAACTATGTTTCTTTGTACAGTCTTCTTTGTTTCCCAAACACTGGAATTGTAGCATATGACATGTCCATCTACAAAGTACCCTTTAGTTTTGTTGTCCGAGACCTAGACAATAGCATCCCAAATTTAGGTGAAATATCAACAACCACCACATCCATAACAACAATTCTAGATGGGATTCGAGTTAAGGTAACAACAAGATATTTAATCAACCCCGTGCATTTAATCTTCCTTGAATCAAATGAAAACAAATATTTATATGGCCTTGTGATGTTTAACCCAAGATTTTCCATAACCACTTTCGACATCAAATTGTGTGATGCCCCTAAATCTAACATGGCATTATGAGGGTTATATCATCAAACTTGAGACTGATGTAAAAAGGAGTTACTTCATTGTCATTATCACAATCTACTTCAACCCGAGAACCAAAAATAAAAGTGGGATGATCATCATGAAAATTTAGAGTGTCATATGTCTCTCTTGTTTTGAACATTTTCATAATCTGACCTCTGTATTCAGTATTCTGGATAAGCTCATTAAAATGGATTGAAACTTTTAGTTTATAAATTTCACTTTCAAGATTAAAAGTAGACTGATATTTTTCTACCTCTTTGTTGTTAACATATTTCTTTGCATCTTGAGATTTCGTTGAACCATCATCCTTTGGATTATTTTTCTTTTCCATGTCTTTCCTTGGAGGATATTTCTTCCTTCGACTGGTAGAGGGATGATCAACTTGAGTTTTATTTGGGTTAACTACTACATTTTTGTTCCTAAGATTACATTGTTTTTTATATTCAAAAATGGCATTATGATACCCCTGTCTATATTCTTCTGAATTCATCAAAAATTTATTATCTTGTTCTTGCTGAAACATGTCATGCTCTTCTTTAGTCAAATAGATTTCAGAATCATCTGCATCAAACAAATGGATTTGATCTTCAGTTTCTTCAACAAAATCTTCAGCATAATTTTCCTAAAATGGAGGTTTGATTTGTTGGTCTCCATGATTTCTTTGATCTTGTTGTGTTATTTGAGGGACTCGAGGTCTCCTGAAATTTGGATTTCTTACTTGAGGCTCTTGTCTTTCTCTAGGAGGAGGTCTATTATCCAAACTCAACCTTTCCATTAACTTCTCATAGTTTTCACCATCATGTATAACGTTGCATCTGAAGATTTAGAGGAGGAAGGTTGATTTTCTTCTTTAACTTTATTTTTCTCAGTTTCAACTTTATTCTTTATTTTTCTAGATGCCATCAAATTAGCTTCTACCTATATAGAAACATTCACCGTATCAGCCAAAGTAACATATCTCATTTCTCTTAACAAGTGTTTTCCCTTGACCAATTTCTCGAGATCCTTGGTCAGGTTTGACCTATTTTGGGACTTCGACAGGCTGTCGAAGGCAGAGCGCAAGTTGAAGCGGAGATCGCGGGATCTCGGCCCCTTTTTAGGGATTTTTTGGTTTTGGGCTTATGTAACGGGTATGGGGATGTCATCCCATGGGTTTACCCATGTCTAATGCCTTTTGTAATGTATAAATAGATATCTAGGCAATGTAGGAAGATGTCAATGTGTTAAGTGCAAGTGATAGTTGTAAATTATGTGTGCATACTATGTGAGGCTTGCAAGGCTAAGTGCAAGTGACTGTAAGAGACTGTGTAAAGGCTTTGTGTTGTAACCTATATCGGGGAAGGAGGATCTAGCGAGGTGCGCACAGATCTCTTGTCCTAAGCAGAGTGGGTTTCGATGCTATGTGCATGTAGATGAATGAAAGAAGACAATAAAGATAAGAAGAGTTGGTGGACATAGCCCCAAGATGGGGGTGAACCACATATATCATGTGTTGTGGTTGCTTTGTGCATTATGGTTGTTTTATGGTTCATATGATTAATTCTTAGTGCAATAATATATGCTTACATGAATATGATATCTTAGTGCCTAATGATGTGAATAAGATGTTAGATATGATCTATGATGATGTGCTTAGTGCTTGAATGTGTTGAATCTTGTTGAATACTACGCTGCGTTGTAATTAAGGTTTATCTTCATTGTAGACAAAGGCTAAGTACTAATGAATGAAAACCACTAAGTGCTCTATTAAGGTGTTTTAATCACATATATGTGTCCCATCTAGGTTGCAGACATCTAAGTCCTGCAACCACCCCTGCCTCTACCTCGGGTGAGACTTCATCTGCTTCGCAGGTGTTGCTGAAAGGGCCAGTAGTTAGGGTTTTGTTGGTGAGTTGTTGAAACATTGAACCCTGGGTCTGCCCCTGTGCCAACAAATGGTTCTGTTACCGGGACATGAAACTATGATTGTTGGGAACTGAGGAAAAGAAAGAAATCTTTGTGCGTAGATCTGTTGCTTTAAGTGCGCAGTATTCTACTTGACTGGGAAGCTCTGTGCTAAGAAAGGAGGCAGATTTGAAGAAAAGAGGTAAGATCTTAAAGCTTTGTGCTATGAGAAAGGTAAGATAAGTGGAATTTTTTGTTTCGAAAGTATGAATCTAGGTATGTTTGATAAATTTTGTCCTAGTCTGAAAACTAGGGCATAGCTAGAAGAAAGAAGATTTGATATGAGTAGATATTATAGAAATAACGAAAGATATGTTATTCCTATGCATAGAAAGAATGTTTGGACTAACATATGGATGTAGTATCCTAGGAAGAATTTTTTGCAGGCTAGCTACTATGATCCTAGTCCGCAGCACAAGAAAGGTTGGGGATCATTTAAGAGAAAGAGAGGATTAACTCTTTGTTACAGTTGCAGAATACTGGGACATCTTGTTAAGGCACGCCCGGGTAGAAAACCTAGTTGTCTTTGTTGTAAATCTATGGACCATGACGTTCTGGATTTCCCTAGAATGATTTCTAAGGTTGAAAGAATGAATATAGAACAAGAAAACCCTGAGGAAGGCCAAGAAACTAAGACCATGGAAGAACCTCGGAAAGAATCAAAGATTGTATTACTACAAATGAAAGAAACTCTGAATGACCACAGAGATATCAACTTGTCAGAGATATTCAAAGAGAAAGATTGCATAGAAACAAGAATAGGAGACTTCGACATAGACTGCATTCTGGATGAGGAAATACGGGTGAATATTATGATAGAAAGAACTTGGTAAATTTTAGGAAATCCTGTTATGATTCCTTCATTGGGAAGAATAGGATTATTTAGAGGAAAGTTGATAACCCTATGTGGAAGACTTACCCAGACATCTATGAGTGCTCATGGCACTTCGACAGAAGAAGATTTTGAGGTTGTTAAATTTATTAAGAACAACGCCCCATTTTCTATGTTACTAGGAAAACCCTGGATTGAGAAAGATCGAACCTGGAGAAAAGAAGAGGAATCTTTAGAACAAAAAAGAAAGAACTAAGGGACTTCATGGCTAAGAGAATAGCACACTTATTGAAAGAACAAGAAAACCAGTCGAAGCTACTGAGTACCAGAAATTTGGATGTCGAAGTTGAAAGAACACAAGAAGACTTGAAACATTTGTCTATACAGGAGAGTAGAGAACCTACCCTAGACAGAGAAGAAGTATTTCCCTTGAACGCTATGAAATACCACCAACATCGCGAATTTACTATGCCAAGAGGAGATAAGAATCATAATGGAAAGAGGAATATTGAGACACAGATCACAGGGAAGAAGGCTAGAAAAGTCAAGAAGAAGAAAGAAAAGTTCGAGAAATTACAGAGAGTTCTAGAGTAGACTTCGCAGAAGGAAGGTCTCCAAAATTTGAATTTCGTCGGAGTATCATAGAAGCTCAGATTGGCACTTCTCCATGGCGGACCGATATGACCATTGGAGGCATTATAACCGTTAGATTGACGTTCCTGAATGGTTAGAACAACAGTTATGATCAGAAAGCTCGCCATCGGACCGTTGGGACCGCGTCGTAATGGACAGAACTGCATTGATGAAGGCTTCTTGTTCGTTGAAGGGATATGTTACATCGTTGTCTACTTATTCCATCAACTGTTGCGCTAAGAACACTTTCGCGAATTGTATTCGAGCCAACAAGAGAACTCATTGTTACCGCATTGTGTTATATTGCATTGAGCATTTGTTCATCAACCTGAATTATCTGATCTCGAGCATGCATGTCGGACGAACTCAGCATCATAGAAAATTTTGTCGAAGAAGTTCTAATCGAACTTATGGCTGAGAAGGTGATGTCCGTCGGAATTCAAGCTTCATCGACGAGACGAGTGCAAGCCTCACCGTCGACTGCTTGCGGATCTGGACCATCTTGAGTTGCGGCCGAGAAAAGAACCAAGCATCGAGATGACTTGGCGAATGAAAAGATAATCCCATCCATCCTGCCTCTGGTCGGCGCGGTGAATCGTGACAATGTCCCCAAGGACTTCAACTACACATTGGTCATTGTATACCTCTCGAAGAGGATATGCACAGCCAAGCCTCAACCGGATAAGATCATGACACTAAATATCAGTGACTTTAACATAGGGGATCACAAGAACTTCAGCATGCTCACCCCTCACAGGTATTTGACTAGGATGAATGGGAAGAATTCGAGGATAATCCCCCAACCATGGACGATGTACCTCGTGCAGTTCATTATTCTGAACGTGATGAAAATAACCCATTTTGGAAGGCACCAAGAGGTTAAGGCGTGCGTTAAGCTCATGTTGTCAAGCTTCCATGGTGGATATTTGTGTCTAGACAGACGCATCATCGTTGATCCAACGTTGATCCATCGGATCACCGGATTGAGCATGCAGGGACCAGACCTACAAGAATTTTACCCAGGGAAGGTTGCAGACCTCGCCCTTGCGTAGAAGATTAAAGATACATACGGCAATGTGGAGAAAGGGAAGCGAGGCTAGAAGGTAGCCTCGAACCATAATGGTGTAGTGTGCCTTGCTTGCCAGTTGATTGTTGGTAAGCTAGTCCAAAAGAATAGACCCACGCAGGTCACAAGGTTTGTAAGACCAAGATGCAGACTGTGCTCACTAGCTTGATCTTAAGAGAACAATGAACACTTGAAATTGGTTTTATATTGTCTAAGCGAAAGCAAGTTGCGTGGAGGGGCTACAGATGAACTAGGAAAAGTACTTAGTTAACCAGTTAGACCAAGACTATCGCGAAGCTCAGGATCAAGGCTATGAGTTCCATTTTAGTTGGTTGTTGATCCTCATCGCATTCATAGCTTGGAAGATGTCGGAAGGTGGGACCTTCCTTGAAATAGAGCCATCTGAACCATTAGTTGTGAAGTTCACTTCACTATGGTATTCGAGCGATATGGGAAAACAATGGAAGTCAAACACGGTGTTCCACACCTACTACCTGCACTTAAAGAGGGATATTGAGGTTTTCCCTCGTATAACGTCGAACACCCTGCACAGGTTCAGGCCATTTGTGAAGTTCCACACAGACATACATTTTATCTACATCACTACGAGTGGAGACGAGCACAAAGAATTACTACAGAGTTATTACAAACTCACAGAGGAGGACCTAGAAGAAATAAATAAGGAATGGCCTCCTTATCCCTGTTGACCCTGCAAAACTGTTTGATCCTGAACTAATTGAAATCTCGGTGGTCACTTGTGAAGGGCATGATACACCTGGAACTAGCAGAAGGAAGAAGACAGAAGAGGTCCAGCAGTTGAGCAATGCATCAGAAGAAACTGCTTCAGAATCACCTGGAGGAGGAGGTGATGACGAAGTAAATAAAGAAGAGAACAATGGAAAATAAGATCAACAGAAGCAAGGCGAAGTTACACCACCACAGAATCCCCCTGATGACATAGAGTCATCTAACAAAAGAAAGGTTTCTCCCACAAAACCCACATCGCGGAAGAAGTCAAAAGCTAGTAAGACCAAGCTATAGACTGTGCTCACGCTCGATGACTTTGATTTCATCATCGCAGTTGTTTCAGACGCCTCAAAAGATATTTTTCAGATAAATGAAGCTAAGCAAGAGACCATGTATGAAAAAATTGAAGCAGAACTATGAGGGGTACAGCAGGCCCTTCACTCCAGTCGTGCAGTGTCCATTGTGCCCCCGCCATCAGAAGAAACGGAGTTGGGAGATGAGCCTACCCAAATCCGCATACTAACCGATGCGACCGAAGCTCACCTTCGTTGCGCACAGGAAGAAATAGAACAGGACACAATGGCCCTGAAGAAATCACAAGAGGAAATGATAGAGATACGTTGAGTTGCGTAGCAGGAGAAGGACGACCTCCAAGCAAAGTTCAAACAGGAGAAAGCGCATATCCAGCAAGAGAAAGAACAGTTGCGCGCGGAACAGGTTGGATTAAAAGAAGCAGTCAATAGAGCACTTTGCTCTGTGACGGGCTTAGAGCAAAAGGATGAAGATCCAGTGGAGCACCAAGTAGCAAAGCTTGTTGAATCCATCCAGCAGCGTCAACAAAGAATAGCATATCTAGAGCTACAAACAGTACCAAGTACTCCGCGGGACGTGGGAGACCAAAGAGAAGCCACTACCTGGAGCGCAGTTGAGAGGATCAGAGCATTAGCTTTGGAATGTAAACAACTTAGTAGTAGAAGTGTGAAGACTTATGAGCGACTTACTGAAGACACTGGAGTCACAGCTCCAGGAGGCAAAGTAGCAAGCAGCAACAGTACAGGCACAGTTGAAGCTCTTGTCAACAGTTGAAAGAATGAAAAGATCACAGAAACAACACACTGCTCAGCAGCAGGTCCACACCATATAGATCAAAGTCATGGAAGTGACTCAAAGGCTCCAACCAGTCCAGGCTGAAGCTTTCCAACTACTTGAGAAGATTGAAGACCGAGGAGAAGAGATGGAACAAGTGGTCAATTTAGTAGAAAATCTCTTAGAGGGACCTGTGAACAAGGTAGTTATTCAAGAGTTCATCGAGCAAGAGGCATTGGCAAAGCAGCAGGTCGAAGCAACTTGAGCCAAGCTCGAGGATTTTGAGGCAGAGCTACCCAGATCAGAGTGACTCGAGACAGGTCACAGGTGAGTGTTGGGGACCTGTTGGTCATTGACCAAGTTTTGGAGATCCTTGGTCAGGTTCGACCTATTTTGGGACTTCGACAAGCTGTCGAAGGCAGAGCACAAGTCAAAGCGGAGATCGCGGAATCTCGGCCCCCTTTTAGGGATTTTTGGGTTTTTGACTTATGTAATGGGTATGGGGATGTCGTCCCATGGGTTTACCCATGTCTAGGACCTTTCATAATTTATAAATAGATATCTAGGCGATGTAGGAAGAGGCCAATGTGCTAAGTGCAAGTGATAGTTGTAAATTCTTTGTGCATATTGTTGGTTGTGGAGTCTGATTATCTTCCTGATTCAGAGGTCCTTGCTTTCAGCCGTGTTTATACCCCATGAAGTATTTACACCCTAGAAGTATATACACTCTTCCACGTGGGGGAGTGCAGAGGGGGGGTACCCCCTCTACGGGGTTCGGGAGGGCTTTCCCCCTGGCTGAGGGGTCTGGGGGAAAGCGGGCCCCCAGCGGGGGTTCGGGGGCAAAGCCCCTAAAGCAAAAATTGCCTTGTAAAAGTATATTCTAATTTCATTGTAAATATGGACCGTTCATTATAAGGTCGCATATCTAATGGTAGAGATTATGTTAGGGATTTTTTCCCTAGAAGGCAACCCTCTTTTATGAGGGAAATGTATTGCGGTTATGGATGATGGTGAATATTGTATTCTGAGAGAGGAGACTGTGAGAGAAAGAAGAGGAAGTTATAGCGGGTTTTGTTGTAGGTTGTATCCCTTCATTTGCTAGATAATAATAAAG
>JZKD02S2068786.1:465720-488106 GCA_000966675.3 Picea glauca | reverse complement strand
GCTTTAGGGAACTGACACCAGGAGCAGTAGAAAATAAATATTTAAACTTGTTATTATCAAACACTATCTTACTTAAATCAGATTCTGACATGGTTCTGACAAAATATTTTTCAAAATTTACAACAAAAGGAACATTTTCAAAACTTCTTACTTCAACTTTTGGTAAGGACAAAGTTATTTCTAAGAAAATTGTATGTGATTCAGATGACTTATTCTAACTTTTATGAATAATCTTCTCAGGGTCAAAAAAAGATTCTGGAGGATTTGGGTCTGGATTCTTCCTTGTATGAATCTTCTAGGGAGCCAAGATTTCCAGTGGGTTCACCTTTTTGCAACTGATCCGGTCAATGAAATCGCCAGGGTAAAAGTACACAACGAACTTTTGTGCATGATTCTTTGTTTACCCTCAGGAATCAGATCTTGAATATTAATCGTTCTTTCCCAAGGAAGATTTCACCTTCTTTCCCCAGGAACAACACCAAAATGTTATCACTCTATAAATTTTCTTGGTTGCAACAGAATATGTCAAAGGTAACCATAAACCTACTTTCATATTAGAAGCTAGCCTCCTTCCAATCTAGAGAGGGCTTTCTCCTAATGTTTCTTCAATCAATATAAGGGCTAGATTTCATGTGGATGAAAATTTTATGAAATGGTTGGTAGGGCTGAGAGAAACACCCATTGGGCATGGAGTCATAAGGGATATCAATTCTAGGTTTTTAGAACTTGAAAGAACAACATTTAATCTCAGAGGCTAGACAGTCAACTATAGATAGACTTACAATATCTAAAGCATGGGTAGATGAAAGAGGAAACACTCAAAGCTACATAGAACATTCAATTGAAATGAATTCTACATAAACTTATCAGAATTAAAAGTGAATATCTGAAACAAGACAAACATAGAGTGTATTGAAATGAATTTTGCATCAAGGATTTCTCATTCAAATGAAGAAGAACACATTTAATGATAACAAAGAAAGAAATGCATACACTAAGAACATTGAATACAATATCTGAAAACATGATTCTATAAGGAAATAGCTCAAACACTTCTCTCTAAACCTTTCATTAATGTCCAGAAAATATTACATCACCAACAATCTCTTTCTTACTCAACTATCGAACCCCTCTATTGTCCTTTTCATTACAACATATAGAAATACATTTCATTATAAATCCATGGAGTCGAAATAGTTATTGTTTCACATTAAAAAAATAATTTATAACTGATTAAAATGATTACTTAAGTGCTCACTAACTAATTTTCCACAGGCTCCTACAATTTAGGTTTTCATTTCTTAACTAAATTATACAGCCCTAATGCATTTTTGTTACATATTTTAAGTGGGAAAATGATTCATTATTCTATACTTATGCTGACATGGCGAACTCATCCTATCTGGCAGTTGAAGATGATTCTTCATGGGTTGACTGGTGATTTCGCAGAAACCATGAAATTTGCTACGAAATATCTGTTTGAACAGTTTCTCGGCAAAAGTTGTTGCAAAATCTTTGTTTCATCTTATTAACGCTGAAAAAATACTCCAGGATTGATATAAAACTTTGATATGAGCTCAAAAAAGAATAAACATTTTGTGTCTTGAATATTACCAAATTATTCCCCTACAACTTGGGCCAGCAAGTCCAGATTCCTTTTTGCAATTTTTTCTTTCCTCAATCTATCCTTTGTCTTCAATGTCCTATTATGTCTGTACAGATTTTTCATTTGTTTGTGTAGGGGTAAATATCTCTTGACCATCATCTTTCTATTCTCCAAGGCTTCGTCACACAGGTCTAAGTGTTCCGCTATCTTCCTTTTCATTTCCATGTTTTCTTCCCTCAACTGTACAATTACACCCTGGGCTTCCTTCAACTGTCTCTTTATTATTTTAACTATCATGTCCTCTTCTTCTGAAGGATATTGAACCTCAACAACTTCTTCAACAACACATTGAACATGCATCTCTAGTCTAGTCTCTTCAACGTGGATTTGCCCCTTGTTGATGATCTAGTTATAGCTCTTCCAAGTCTTTCTTGGTCAAGTACCTCTGGACTAAACATCACTTTTTTTCCTGGTGGAGGCTGGACTTTCACAACATCCTCAACTTAATGACAGGAAAATTTCTCATCTGTAGGAATTATTTTCTTTGTTGCTGACCTGGTGAGTGGCTTCCTTGTTTTTTCCATTTTGTTTTGTTTCTGGAGTGAAAAAGGATTTTTTTTCCTTTCAATTTGCCTCTCTTACTAGCAGGGGTTTCTTCAATGTTTATAACTGTCTTTATACCCTGTAGTGGTTCTTTACCCTTTTTCTTCGATCCTTTGTTGAGAGAAATTTTGGTTGTAGACTCAGGGGTTTCAATCACAATGGGTTGTTCTTTGTCATTTCTCTTTTTCCTTTTTAAATTGTTGGAAGGTGCTTTAGCACTTGTGGAAGGAGTACTTTCTTTTGATGGTAGGGAACTAGTGGTTTCTACACAAAATCTCGATGTAGACAAAAAATAACTCCAATTCTGATTTGTTTTCTTAAGTTCCTCGAGGACTAACAATTTAATGAGACTGAAATGAAACAAACTAGGCTCAACTTGTTTATATTTGGCTTGCACTTTATCATCCATTTTCCCCAAGATTCTACAAAGATAATAAGGAAGATTTAGGGATTTCCTGCCTATAAAATGCATGAGTATTTTGATATGGTACATGTACACCTTATTTAATCGCCCCTCACAAGTGAAGTATCTATGGATTACTCTCAGCAGTTGGTCATAATGTTCTAACATATAGCTCCTTGGCACCCCTTTTGATAGGTTCTCATTCTAAAATTATGACTTGAAATAATCATTACAGTAGGAGGAATCCGGAGCCATTCCCTTGAACCACCTCTCACCTTGCAGGGGCATCTCTATTATTGTTGCAATTGTCTGCTTTGTGACTTGAATTTCCAATGGTCCAACCTTCATTTTGACTCAATCAAAATTTAGGGAAAATTGTTTATCTGCCTCCATGTTACCTCCCTGTATCTTTTCACAGAAGATGAGGCATCCTACTGTTTGGAAAGATTCTCTGAAAAATGGGATTTGAATCCAACAATTGCAGACCCTGGGGTTTGAACCTCATAATATCACCACCCTTGTATACTTTCCTATTTTTCTTATTATGCTCCATGATTGTTGGTGAAGAGTGTTGTGATGATGGTGGGTGCATGGGTATTAAGACTTAAACAACATGCATGGAATCTTGGTGTGTTAGGGTTTTTTTGAGAGACATATCTTTAGCAGCAAGGGATTTCACAGCAAATTAAACAGGAATTTCGCAACAAATAATGATTTCATAGTTTTGATGGGAGATTAGGGTTTAAGAACATGAGAGCTCTGTAGTGTTAAATACAGCGTCAATGGAATCCAAGGAATCATGATGGATTTTATAATTTGGAAACAGGATGAACCAATCTAGAGATTTTGCAGCAAATAGGCAGTTTTACAGTGAATGCAAATTTCCCAGTGAATGTTACAATTTCGTAGTGAACCAGCCCTTTGAAGATTTAAAAGAGGAAATACCACATGATCATAAAACTTGATTTACAATGACTATACTAACTCTCATGACCTCACTCCCATGATTTCATGACCGTTATGAATATCTTTAAAGTGATTTGACATGACCGTTAGTCAGTGTGAAATGTTAGGAGGTTTTGCGGGGAAATTGAACTGATTGGGTACACATCTTGAAGAGGTAAAAATTGGATTGGGAAAGATATGAAACCTATAGTACATTTGAAAACATGCTCCCATGACCTTATTGAGACATATCCTAATGACTTAAGACTCACAATGACAATGGACTTATGTAACAAACCGACTTGACCTTGGACAAGACTGACCACTTCAACTATGACTTAGAATGATACTTTAACTTCTTGGACATGACTCAATAAAAACCAAATTTGACTCATAAGTGATTGAACTTAAAAAATTTCCATGGGACACTAACCTTAGGACCTTGACACATGGTCATGACCACAAGACTCAAAAACAAAACAAAAAACAAATTGTTTCGACTTTGTAAATTAATACTCCCTAACAAAGTCCAAAGAAGGTATTTTTGAATGGTTGGTCATGCCCTTTGGTTTGACTAATTCCCTAGAAAATTTCATGAGGATAATGGATGATATCTTATGTCATTTCACCAATTATTTTAGGGTGGTGTAGCTAGATGACATCGCCATTAGAAGTGGTCCATATACTTGCAGCAGTTCCATCTCAACATCAAGTATAAGATGGAATGCATCAATCGTGTCATTAATTGCCTCAGCCTCCCACCAGTTGCATCACTCACCATGGTTCTAAATTAGTGCAGCCACGAGACCTCCAGATGGCCCCAACTCTATGAGAGAGATCATGACTTCGCCGCCACCTACCAAATGTTGGGCGCACACACAATTTTCACCGATGTCAATCTTTAGGGCAGGTTGTTCTACCATTTTGGCCATATTTTCATTCCATTAAGTGAACGAGCGAAGATGATATGGGAATCCCACTATAGTCGGGTACCAGGACACTTTGGCGTAGAAAAGGCAATGGAATTTCTCCAGCAAAATTTCTATTGGTCGAAACTTCGACAAGATGTCAACAAGTATATTAGTTCTTGCATTGTTTGTGTCTTTTCCAAACAAACCATTAAGAAACAAGGAATGCACACCCCTCTACCTACTCCTAAAAGGCCCTAAGAATCCATCTCAATGGACTACATGTTGGGCCTTCCATCAACTAAGTGGGAAAATGACTATGTTTTTTGTGGTGGTTAATCATTTTTCTAAAATGGCGATTATGGTCGCCTACAAGAAGAGAATCACAGTAGAGGCCACTACCAATATCTTCTTTGAATGCGTGTGGGTACATTTTTGGATACCACAAACCATCATCTCATATCGGGACAAATAGTTCCTCAACACATTCTAGTCGAGCCTCTGGTCACTGTTGGACACCAAGCTCACCAAATCCATTGGCTTCCACCCCCAGATGGATGGCCAAACTGAGGTCGTCAACCAGACAATTGTGCATATCATGTGCACATACAATTCTAAGAATCCCCACACATGGTATGAGAGTCTCCCCTATGTTCAGCATAGCTACAACAAAGCCATACATAGATCAACCAACCACAGCCCCTTTCAGGTGGGGTTGGGATTTCAACCATTGGGTCCCATGGATGTTTCACTACCCCTTGCAGCCACCCAAGAGGACTCATCCCATGCTCAAACTGAAGTCGAAAAAGATACCTAGTTCATTGAGTGGATCTATCAAATCTGCCATCAGGTTTAGGATATTTTTCAAAATTCCAATGCCAAACACAATCAGAGCCATAATCAACATTGGGTGTCACACAAGTTTCAGGTGGGAGATAAAGTTTGGTTGCACTTGAAGAAATAACGCCTTACAAGACCCCATAGTAATCTTTGTCCAATCTGCTATGGACCTTATACCATTACCAAGGTTGTGGATGACAATGATTTTGAGCTCAACATTCCTCCCTTCCTTGGCTTTCACCCATTGTTTAATGTGGACCTCCTTCGGCCCTATTTTCCATCCTTATTGAAAATCTAAGAGATAGCAAAAAAGTTGACACCAAAAGAGATCAACCCTAACTGCATGGAACAAGAATCCATTGATCATATCATCGACACATAGGTAAAGGGAACTTTCCAATAGAAGCTTCAGCTTTACCAGGCTGTCAAATTTGGGCAGCTCCTACACCAAGGCAAGTGGCTCACTTGGGGATAAATTCATCAGAAATTTCCTCATTTGATGGGGGAACTCAACGCGATGGATACCATTGCTTCCTAAGGAGGGAGGATTGATCCAGGTGGATATCAGTGGCCACCCACCTCTTCCATTTGGCTCACATACAACTTTCATCTTGGTAGTTACAATTTTCATTTTGGTAGTTTTTTAATAGTTTTTTGAGTCCCAAACTTCTAGGGACATTTTGAGACCCTAAACGAAGTTTTTATAGAATTTTGGGGAGCCAAGGATTGGAAATGAAATATATTAATATCTAGCGGAAGTTGTACTTCTCGGATAGACCTTTCCCATGAGGTATCGAACGCCCAAAACATAGATCGTATGCAAAAGTTACGACCCCGGGAAGTTGATGTACCAACTTACCCCAATGGGGCCCACATGACTTTTGGTGTTTCAACTACTAGGGTTAGGTTTTTGAATGTCTAGATTTTTGGAATTCATGTTTGATGTAAAAATTCCTTTGGAGTCTCATTGTACTCATATTATTGCGAATGAGCGTAGTCGTCGCATCTCTTCTCAAAGATAAGTCGCCTCCATTCTAGCAATCTTGTTTTAGTCTGCATTTTACAGTTTCAACATATTTCTTTATTGAATAGAAGCAAAGTTTTACTTTATCTCTATTATTGTTCATTGTATATATTTGTTAATAATATATATCTATATTAATTTTGTTCTACTCATAAAATATGGATCACTGGTATTAGAGCGCTCTGCTCCTTGTTCTAAGTGCATGTCCCCGACGAGGTCAAAGTACAAAGAGTTGGGTCTCGAGCTTGTTTCTCTTGAGGAAAAAATATCTCACATTCCCAAGCGACCTTCCATGGTGGGAGAAAGGAAATATGACAGGATAGGATATGATTTCAAACTATTGATCGAGGAATCCCTCATGCAACAGAGGAACGAGATGATGGATAGTTTTGCACAAATCCTTCGACGGCTATCAATAAGCAACACATATTCCTTGAGCGGAGGTACTACCCCTTCAAGGTATAGATAAAAAAATGTATTCCTATATTTGAAGGTCAGATAGACACAGATGTTGTAGACAAATGGTTGAATATGCTAGAAGGGTATTTTTTTGTCCATAAATTTTCCAACAGAGAAAAGATTACATTTGTGTTCCTCAAAGTTGTCCCCCGTGTCAAATATTGGTGGAAGACTTTTTGTGAGCAGAAGGCAATAGAGGAACCCTCATTATCTACAGTTACACTCACCTGGGAGTCCTTCAGGGATGCCATTAAGGAACAATAATACCACCCTTTTGGAAGTTATGATGATCTGTATACAAGATGGACCACATTGCAACAGGAAAGGGACCAAACAGTGCCAGAGTTCACAAATATCTTCCATACCTTGCACACCAATATGGGTATCAAATATTTTGAGCGACATATGGTGCTCAAGTACCGCAATGTTCTTCATAGATAAATCCAAAAAAAAATGGAGTTTCTAGAAATCTCGTCCTTGGGAGCGACCTATCGATATGTTGTCAAAATCGAGAAGAAGCGTAAATAAAATATGAGGCAATTTGGGTCAGGGAACCCCTCACAGCAAAACCATGGAAAGGGCGGCCCCAACCCACAGAACAAAGGGCAGATAAAATATGGACAACCACAGGACAACCAATCTAAGCCACAAACAAGTAAAGACAATGGAAAGATGAAGAAAGACACCATGAAGTGGTGCGACTTCCATAAGAGTCCCTGACATAACACTATTGATTTTCGCTCAAAGAAATGACTGGTGGTGAGGTGAAATCCTATGAATCAGATGCGGGTTCCGACTCAGAGTTAGAACCAGAAAAGGGGAGATATATTATTGACGTGGAACCCAGTGCCACTGTTCTACCACCAAGATCCAACCCGGTGATTCTTATGATCCAGAGGAAGGTAAGCACCTATTTCATTCACAAATGTGGGTGAAGGTTACTCTGTTGCACTTCATCATTGATAGCGGAAGCCAGAAGAACCTCATATTAGAGAAGGTTTTCAAGCGGTTGGACCTGCCAACAATGTTGTACCCGCAACCATACACCATCGGATGGCTCCACCAAGGAAGTGATCTTTGTGTTAGCCAACAGTGTTGTCTGTCCTACAGCATCAAGCCCTTCAAAGATGAGGTATTGTTTGATGTCGCTCCCATTGAATTTTGTGATGTTATTTTGGCCAACCTTATTTATGGAAATGTTATGTTGTATATGATTCTTAGCCTCGCAGTGTTATTATTACTTTATAAAGGAAATTTTACAGGATACCTGAGGTAGTCCCACCTACTGCCATTTCCTTGATCTCTGCCAAGCAATGTAGGAAGGTCATCTCTCAGACCGAGAAGTTTTTCTTCTTCGTGATTCTCTCTCAAAATGAGAAGGTTGCAACCACATTTATGGCCTCAACAACCAATCTCTCCACACAATAGAAGAAAGTGTATAAGGTAGTGGAAGTATACAAAGACATCTTCTCCTCACCCACTCGGGTACCTCTACACTGTTAGGTAAAGAATTCAATTGATCTGACCCACAGTGGCCCGCCACCCAATGGGCCAGTCTATCATCACTATCTATTAGAAAACAAGGATATCAAGCATCAGATCCAAGAACTGCTCCAAAAGAGGCACATCTGACCCAGCTCATCATTGTGTGGAATCTCAATCGTTCTTATGCAGAAGAAAAGCGAGACATGGTGACTCTACATAGATAATCGAACCCTAAATAAAATAACAGTCGGGAACCAGTACCTGATTCCTCGAATCAAAAATCTCCTTGACCAAATCAAGGGGGGGAAATACTTTAGTAAGATTGATCTGAAGTCTGGCTACCATCAGCACCCAATAGAGCAGACATATGTATGGAAAATTGCCTTCAAGTCCAAAGAAGGTATTTTTGAATGGTTGGTCATTTCCTTTGGTTTGAATAATTCCCCAAAAACTTTCTTGACGATGATGGGAGATATCTTGCAACCTTTCCCCAATTATTTTATGGTGGTGTATCTGGATGACATCCTCATCTACAACAAGAATTGGGCGGAACACTTACAGCATATTCAGCAAGTTCTACACACTTTGCGGCAACACAAGCTATATGCAAATTTGGAAAACATCTCCTTCGACATGGACAGGGTCCAATTCCTAGGCTACATTGTTGATTATCATGAGGTGCATGTGGATCCAACCAAGATCTAGGTCATTCGTGATTGGCTAGCCCCAACCACACTCACTGAACTTCGAATCTTTTTAGGCCTTGCCCATTTCTATTGTAGGTTCATGTTGGGATTCTCCCATATTCCATGGGTCCTCATCCAAGTAACTAGGGGTGGTGGCAAGGAAAATTTCATGTGGGGCCTATCACAAAAAAAAGTGTTCAATGATTTGAAGCAGTATTTGGGCTCATCCCTAGTGCTCTCATTACCCGACCTGAAACAACCCTTTGAGATCGAGACAAATGTTTCAGACTATGCTATGGGCACAGTTCTCACTCAGCAACCCCATGGCCTATCATAGTGAGACACTATCAGATGTTGTCTGTAAGTACCCTACTTACGACAAATAAATGTATTGCATTGTGCAATCCTGCAACTAGTGGAGGCATTAAATTCTAGGGAATGAGACAGTCATCCACACCGATCATAATCCACTACAGTTCATGCAGACACAGGGAAAATTGCAAAATGACCACCATTAGAATTGGTCCACATACTTGCAGCAGTTTCATCTCAACATCAAGTATAAGAATGAAAGAAACAACTATGTTGTGGATTTCCTCAGCCACCTTCCAGTTGTAGCACTCACCACGATGCTAAACTCCTGCGAGCATCAGACCTACGGATGGCCCCAAATCTATGACAGAGAATCTGACTTTGTCACCACTTACCAGATGTTGGGAACAAATATTGTTTTCATTGATTTCCATCTTTAGGATGGGATGTTGTTCCATTTGGGCCATCTTTGTGTTCCATCAAGTGAGCGATCGAAGTTTATTTGGGAATCCCACTACAGTCTGGTGGCAATACACTTCGACATAGAAAAGACAGTGGCATTGTTGCAGCAACATTTCTATTGGTCAAAACTTCGACAGGATGTCAGCAAGTATATCAGGTCTTGCACTGCATGTGTCATTTCCAAACCGAACATTAAGAAACAAGGCATGTACACCCCTCTACCTACTCCCAAAAGTCCCTAGGAATCCATCTCGATGGACTACATGCCATGAATTATGTTAACCAAGCGGGGAAATGACAGTGTTTTTGTGGTGGTTGATCGTTTTTCTAAAATGGCGATTATGGTCACCTACAAGAAGAGCATTAGAACAGAGACCACCTCCAATGTCTTCTTCAAATGAGTGTGGGTACATTTATGGATACCACAAACCATCATCTCATATCAGGAAAGACAATTCCTCAGCACATTCTAGTCGAGCCTCTGGACACTTTTGAACACCAAGCTCACCAAATCTGTTGCCTTCCACCCCCAAACGGATGGCCAAACTGAGGTCATCAATTGGATGATTGTTCATATCCTACGCATGTAAAATTCTAAGAATCCCCACACATGGGATGAGAGTCTTCCATATGTTTAACACAACTACAATAGAGCCATACATAGCTCAACCAACCACAATCCCTTTCAGGTTGGCTTGGGATTTCAACCATTGGGTCCCATGGATGTTGCACTACCCATTGCGGCCACTCAGGAAGACTCGTCCCATGCTCAAACTGAAGCCAACAAAGCTACCCAGTTCATTGAGAAGATCCAAAACATCCTCCAACAGGTTCAAGATGTTTTGCAAAAGTCTAATGCCAAGTACAATTAGTGCCATGATTGACACCAGGTGACACACAAGTTTCAGGAGGGAGATAAAGTTTGGCTTCAATTGCAGAAACAACGCCTTACATGACCCCATATGAAGCTTCATCCACTCCGTTATGGACCTTATACCATCACCAAGGTTGTGGGTGACAATGATCTTGAGCGTAACATTCCCCCCTTCTTTGGCTCCCACCCAGTGTTTAATGTGGACCTCCTTCGGCCATACTTTCCACCCTTATTGGACACCTTTGAGATAGAATAATAGTTGACACCGATAAATCTCAACCCTCACTTCATGGAACAGACATCCACTAATCAGATCATGGACACACATGTCAAGGGCACTCGCCAACAAAATCTTTAGCTTTATCGAGTTTTCAAAGAGGGGTAGCTCCTGCACCAAGGAAAGTGGCTCACTTGGGGCCAAATTCATCAGAAATTTTCTCATTTTATGGGGGAACTCAACGTAATGGAGACCATTGCTTCCTAAGGAGGGAGTGTTGATCCAGGTGGATATTGGTGGCCACCCACCTGTTTAGGGACAAAACTGACCATGTTCAATGATGCAAACCCCCATGAGCCTCGTGCAACCTCCCGGTATGAGATCGTATTACAAAGGAGTCGAAGTGGCTCTCGAGTCCTCCCTGAACCCTTAGAATTATTTAACACGGTCCTTTTCTTCTTTTAGTGTGCGAAAATTTGTGTTCACGAGGGTCTTCTTACTCCAGCAGAGTCGTCATGTGACCTTAGGCCTAAAACCTGGGGCTTAAATTTGGAAAGCGGTAACTTCGGCGCTCCAGAACTTTGGACTTCGGAAGATTTACCCACAACACACTCCAATTCTCTCGAAATTCAAACTGGTGAAATCCCAAAGAGTTCAGGGATCGACGTTCCACACTCCTCCTACAACCAATGATTGTGATCAACTCCAGAACTTCGGGCTTTGGGACTTCTTGCTCCTAATCACCACTAAACTCTCGAACCATTGAATGTTGAATTGGTTAAGGGCGAAGATCTACGGTCCATGTTCACCCATCAACGAATGGTCATGATTGACTCCAGGCTTCGGGACTTTTCACACCAAAATGACTTTCACCCACAATCCTCCGAATAGCCGAATTTTTGAATACTTGAAAATCTGTGAACACGTGTACCCAACAATCGTTGATCAGGATTTACTCTGGAATTCAGACTTCGATGAATTCTCCACTACGCACAACAACACCCAATTTTTCGGGGAGTGTTGAATCGCCGAACAACTTAGGGATCCAACGACTCGCACTCTCCCACTGATCTACGGTGTAGATTCACTCTGGGACTTCGGGCTTCGGGGATTTTGCTTCACTTATAACAAATGAATTAAAATTTTCAAAGCAGTGAAGGTCGAAGGACTTAGGGTTTTAATAGTCATGCTCCTTTCCATGATACAATGGATGTGAGGGATTTTGGGTCCTCCCAAACAGATCTTGTCCACTCTTCTTTAAACAAAGAGATTTCTCTTTTTGGGGACTTACTCTCACTATCCCTCCTTAAGCTTAGTCACTTGAATGACTTGAACTCTGGTGCACACCTTTCCCTTCCCTCTTGATCTTTGTCACTTAAAGGACTTGGACCTTGGCACACACTCTACACTTCCCTCCTGAGCTTGGGACTTAAATAAGTCACCTGCACACTCCTTGTGCTATCTCTCCTCTGATATTTTTTAACACTTAACAAAGTGTCAACTCTGTGCACTCTTTGCACTCGTCTCCCCTCTAATATTTTATAAATTATGAGTATAGGCGCACTCCTTGCACTCTCTCTACGTAAACTTATGTTATCTCTCCTGAGTTATATGAACATGTAGACAGTTCGACCTCCGCACTCCTTACATGGGCACTGTGCACTCCTTGCACCGAGATTTCAGAAGAGAAACAATTGAAAATTATATTAACATTAAGGATTCATTCAACCAACCATTTATATGCACACACACATAAAAATAGAGATAAATAACATAACATTTACCCAATTACTCAAATACTCAAATACAAGCAAGATCAAAAATTTGAAAGCAATTCTCTTCTTCTATATTCCTTCAGCAAATATTTACAAGGATTTCAACAACCTTCTATAGCTTTTAGCTTCTTTTCCTAGCAGCATCTTTTGGGTATAGATTACATTGATTTTTACATGAGGGGATTCTCTAGCCTTTCCTCCATACTATTCTAGTTCTTTCATATCACAATTAAAACATCCTACCACTAGGCTTATTACAATAAATGAACAATCACAATCTAGATATGATTTGGCACTCAAAATATGTACAATCCTACAAGTATTAAAGGAAATTACAATCCCCTGGAGCACATACAATGGCTCTAGATTCAAGATCTCATGGGATCTTTAATTACAAAGTTTTCAAAATTTAAAGTGACGCACCCTCCTTGGAATCCAAACTAGTTAAGTGCTATGTGTTGGATGTTTATTCGTTCTCCACCTTGCCTCATTAAATGACGATGGTGATGCTCCTGCATCATACTCCTATGGACAAAATATTCATGGAATCCTATCCATGAACTCTGGCACTCTCTTCCCATGCTTCTAGATGTCGGTTTCAGTTATCCAACTGGCATCTTTTGATGGATGATTCTCCCGTTTAACCAGATATTCATAGTAATTTTCCTACTGGTTTTCTTAGCAACTCTCTGATCCAAAACATTTTCTATCTATGGCTTATCTGCTATGGGCATCTGTTGTTTCCATTGAATCTCCTCTTGATCATTTGTCCCTTCTATGTCATCCATATTATAAGGGTATAAATATGCTACATTAAATATTGGTAAAATTCCAATGTCCTCTAGAAGTTCAATATCATAAGAATTTGTAGCAAATTTTAGGAGGATTTTACAAGGTCTTATCTTCTTCATTTTCATCTTATTATATTTCCCTCTTGGAAATATTTCCTTCCTCGGGTGTGCCAAGACTTGATATCCAATCTCAAAATTCACCTCTTTTCTTCTCTAGTCTATTCTATTATTGTATCTTTGGCTGCTATCATGTAGTTGTCTTTTGATTTGATCATGCAACTTTTGCGTTTCTACAGCAAAATCCGTTGCTCCTGCACTTTGAAATTCAGTTTGTCTCAAATCTCTTAACTCTGAAATTCCTCTTGGATGCATTCCATATACTATCTGGAATGGACTCTTACCAGTACTCATGTTTGGTGAGTCATTATATGCAAACTCCGCTTGACGCAAAACTTGATCCCACTAATTGTTATGTTCAATTACGAAACTCCTTAGAAGATTCCCTAAGATTCCATTCACTACCTCGGTCTGTCCATATGTGGTGATACACTGAACTAAAAGAAATATTTGTTCCCAAATTATTCTACAAATTCCTCCAAAAATGTCCCACAAACTTGGTATGTTTGTTTGAGACTATACTCATGGGTAACCCATGCAATATCACAATCTCCTTGAAAAACAAATTCGCTATGTTGGTAGCATCACTAGTTTTGTGACATGGTATAAAATGTGTCATTTTTGAAAATTTGTCAACCACCACAAAGATTGAATCATTTCCTCTCTGGGTTCTTGGCAATCCCAGAACAAAATCTATACTTACAACATCCCACGACCTATCTGGAATAGGCAATGCTTGATACAATCATGTGTTCTGCTACTTTCCTTTAGCATATTGGAAAATTATACATCTATTCACAAACTTCTTCACATTAGACCTCATGCCTAGCCAATATTATGAAGACTCAAATGCACATATGTTTTATCATGGTCAAAGTGTCCAGCCAATCCTCCACTATGTTTCTCCTTCAAACAATTGTCCCTCATTGAGAATCTTGGGATACACAATAGGCTTCCTTTGAATAATAGTCTTTCTTGTATCATATACTCCATCCATTGATTTATATACCTCAACGAAGGATTTTCACATGCTTCGTAAGTTTCCTCGAAATTTGAGTCTTCATGGTACATCTCCTTGAGGTTTTCAAATCCAAAAGTCTCTACTTGGAATTCCTGCAAGATTAAACATCTCTTGCTCAAAGCATCTACAATTTTGTTAGCACTCCCACTAATATGATTAATGAAAAAAGTAAAATTCAACATTAATTCTACCCATTTAGCATGTCTCTAGTTCAATTTCTCTTGTATGGTTATGAACTGAAAATACTGATTGTCAGTATACAAAATAAACTCCTTTGGCATAAGATAGAACGAAAACGAGCTTATGATTCTGAAGGTGCATCAGACATCAGAACCATTGAACATTTCAACTTTCACCTAGAGACTCCACTGGGGAGGATCTTGTTGACAGAAAGATGACCATACCGAAGGGGAAGACCAGGTATCAGTTTATGAGCTTTATTCATAAAATCGTGTTCTCGCTTATTAGCTCATTTCTCTCTTTCCCTTCACATATAAAGAGGATTATCCTCTGCTTTGTCTATTCAGATGATAATAGGCCTTCCTTTATTTATCCATCCTTGGAAGAAGAAAGCATGCCCTCTTCTTGTGTTGTAGATACCGATCTCGTGTCTTCACCTCTTCCTATTCATAAAAGTGAGATTTGTATTGCATCTCCTCTTGAAATTGATCACCCTTGTAGCCCTAAGGAGGTTGAAAATAATTTAGTCTTCTCAAATCTCATTACCCTCTGTTATTCCTGTTGAGTCTTTCCATCAACTCATTAATCCTCATAATTAGCCCATTGTTTTTCAAATTAAAATCAGAAATAAGTTGTTTAAACCTTTAAGGCTGCCACATGACCTTCATCCTTATCCTCGTTATTCCTTTGAGTATCTTCCTTGGTTTTCTGGAGAGGATCATATTACAGTTGAGAGACATTTGGAGGCCTTTGAGAGCTTTGTCGATCAGTTTGAGATTGTTTATGATGATGTTTCCATGAGGTTGTTCTCACAATCCCTATCTGGAGATGTTGTTGTGTGGTTTAGATGTTTGGAAGCCGGTTCTATTGGCTCCTAGACCGAGCTATGCCATGCATTTTTAAAGTGTTGGGGTGAGAACAAGTCCCTTGATCAATATTGGTTTGAGTTTGATGCCTTGAGGAGAAGGGAAGAGGAAGCCTTGGTTGTCTTCAACAAGAGGTTTTTACAGTGTTCATCATAGTATGTCTATGGAGATCAGACCCACAAAGATTGGCGCCATGGTGTACTATGTCATGGCTCAGCATCCAGAGATGGTCCTTCTCCTGAGAGAGAGGAAATATCCATATTTAAAACACATGTTTGAAGATGTTGAAGAAGTCGAAGAGAACATCATGGATAGCAAGGGGGTTCAAATGCAAGCATATCTTGAAAAATTGCATGAGCATAAGCAGGAAGACTGTCAGTATGCTTCAGATTCTGAGCAAGAAGATAGTGAGTATGAATCAAAGCTGGAAAAAAAACAAGGAGGTGGGTGTGACTCACATTTGGAAACAGATCCTTCCATATTTTCATATTCTATGGGCAGGAATGCATATCCATCTTATGATCAGTTTCCGAAACATTTTGAGCATGTAGCAGAACATTTTGAGCATGTAGCAGTGGTTGATTGCATAGATAATTATACGTTATTGGTTTATCATAGTTATGATGTTTTAAATCATGTTGCACCATTATATTATGATCATTCTTATGAAGAAGAGACTCCAATTGTTGATGATCAATAGTTGTTTTCAAAAGAACATCGAAGTCTTTTATTTACAAGTAGAGAAGCATTTACAAAGAAGCAGCCTGGTTTTCTAAAGTAGCTAGGATTCTGTCACACGATTCATGATCCTATGGCTATATACATGGAGTCGTATGTTTTAGATTTTAAAAATTTCCAAGACCTCGCTATAGAGACTTTTCCTTTATTCATTGAGGAAAAACATAGTGTGGAAATCAACCATCTAGGGCCTGCAGAAGACATTCAAGAGCATGATAAAGAGAAGAGTTTTCCCATGGTTCTTGTTTATGATGATTATGATTATGATCCTTGGAAGAGTCATGAAGAAGAAGAGGGAGAACCAAATGTGCAGTTCATATCCTGCCCAAAGACTGCAAATGAGCAACCATCACCTGGGATCAGTCAGCCTGCATCAGTNCTGCACCAAGGAAAGTGGCTCACTTGGGGCCAAATTCATCAGAAATTTTCTCATTTTATGGGGGAACTCAACGTAATGGAGACCATTGCTTCCTAAGGAGGGAGTGTTGATCCAGATGGATATTGGTGGCCACCCACCTGTTTAGGGACAAAACTGACCATGTTCAATGATGCAAACCCCCATGAGCCTCGTGCGACCTCCCGGTATGGGATCGTATTACAAAGGAGTCGAAGTGGCTCTCGAGTCCTCCCTGAACCCTTAGAATTATTTAAAACGGTCCTTTTCTTCTTTTAGTGTGTGAAAATTTGTGTTCGCGAGGGTCTTCTTACTCCAGCAGAGTCGTCATGTGACCTTGGGCCTAAAACCTGGGGCTTAAATTTGGAAAGCGGTAACTTCGACGCTCCAGAACTTTGGACTTCGGAAGATTTACCCACAACACACTCCAATTCTCTCAAAATTCAAACTGGTGAAATCCCAAAGAGTTCAAGGATCGACGTTCCACACTCCTCCTACAACCAATGATTGTGATCAACTCCAGAACTTCGGGCTTCGGGACTTCTTGCTCCTAATTACCACTAAACTCTCGAACCATTGAATGTTGAATTGGTGAAGGGCGAAGATCTACGGTCCATGTTCACCCATCAACGAACGGTCATGATTGACTCCAAGCTTCGGGACTTTTCACCGCAAAATGACTTTCACCCACAATCCTCCGAATAGCCGAATTTTTGAATACTTGAAAATCTGTGAACATGTGTACCCAACAATCGTTGGTCAGGATTTAC
Source organism: Picea glauca (assembly GCA_000966675.3). NCBI lineage: Eukaryota > Viridiplantae > Streptophyta > Pinopsida > Pinales > Pinaceae > Picea > Picea glauca. The sequence goes on along the minus strand of JZKD02S2068786.1, from coordinate 470,630 downwards.
TCTGGACTTCAGACTTCGATGAATTCTCCACTACGCACAACAACACCCAATTTTTCGCAGAGTGTTGAATCGTCGAACAACTTAGGGATCCAACGACTTGCACTCTCCCACTGATCTACGGTGTAGATTCACTTTGGGACTTCGGGCTTCGGGGATTTTGCTTCACTTATAACAAATGAATTAAAATTTTCAAAGCAGCGAAGGTCGAAGGACTTAGGGTTTTAATAGTCGTGCTCCTTTCCATGATACAATGGATGTGAGGGATTTTGGGTCCTCCCAAACAGATCTCGTCCACTCTTCTTTAAAAAAAGAGATTTCTCTTTTTGGGGACTTACTCTCACTATCCCTCCTTAAGCTTTGTCACTTGAATGACTTGAACTCTGGTGCACACCTTTCCCTTCCCTCTTGATCTTTGTCACTTAAAGGACTTGGACCTTGGCACACACTCTACACTTCCCTCCTGAGCTTGGGACTTAAATAAGTCACCTGCACACTCCTTGTGCTATCTCTCCTCTGATATTTTTTAACACTTAACAAAGTGTCAACTCTGTGCACTCTTTGCACTCGTCTCCCCTCTAATATTTTATAAATTATGAGTATAGGCGCACTCCTTGCACTCTCTCTACGTAAACTTATGTTATCTCTCCTGAGTTATATGAACATGTAGACAGTTCGACCTCCGCACTCCTTACATGGGCACTGTGCACTCCTTGCACCGAGATTTCAGAAGAGAAACAATTGAAAATTATATTAACATTAAGGATTCATTCAACCAACCATTTATATGCACACACACATAAAAATAGAGATAAATAACATAACATTTACCCAATTACTCAAATACTCAAATACAAGCAAGATCAAAAATTTGAAAGCAATTCTCTTCTTCTATATTCCTTCAGCAAATATTTACAAGGATTTCAACAACCTTCTATAGCTTTTAGCTTCTTTTCCTAGCAGCATCTTTTGGGTATAGATTACATTGATTTTTACATGAGGGGATTCTCTAGCCTTTCCTCCATACTATTCTAGTTCTTTCATATCACAATTAAAACATCCTACCACTAGGCTTATTACAATAAATGAACAATCACAATCTAGATATGATTTGGCACTCAAAATATGTACAATCCTACAAGTATTAAAGGAAATTACAATCCCCTGGAGCACATACAATGGCTCTAGATTCAAGATCTCATGGGATCTTTAATTACAAAGTTTTCAAAATTTAAAGTGACGCACCCTCCTTGGAATCCAAACTAGTTAAGTGCTATGTGTTGGATGTTTATTCGTTCTCCACCTTGCCTCATTAAATGACGATGGTGATGCTCCTGCATCATACTCCTATGGACAAAATATTCATGGAATCCTATCCATGAACTCTGGCACTCTCTTCCCATGCTTCTAGATGTCGGTTTCAGTTATCCAACTGGCATCTTTTGATGGATGATTCTCCCGTTTAACCAGATATTCATAGTAATTTTCCTACTGGTTTTCTTAGCAACTCTCTGATCCAAAACATTTTCTATCTATGGCTTATCTGCTATGGGCATCTGTTGTTTCCATTGAATCTCCTCTTGATCATTTGTCCCTTCTATGTCATCCATATTATAAGGGTATAAATATGCTACATTAAATATTGGTAAAATTCCAATGTCCTCTAGAAGTTCAATATCATAAGAATTTGTAGCAAATTTTAGGAGGATTTTACAAGGTCTTATCTTCTTCATTTTCATCTTATTATATTTCCCTCTTGGAAATATTTCCTTCCTCGGGTGTGCCAAGACTTGATATCCAATCTCAAAATTCACCTCTTTTCTTCTCTAGTCTATTCTATTATTGTATCTTTGGCTGCTATCATGTAGTTGTCTTTTGATTTGATCATGCAACTTTTGCGTTTCTACAGCAAAATCCGTTGCTCCTGCACTTTGAAATTCAGTTTGTCTCAAATCTCTTAACTCTGAAATTCCTCTTGGATGCATTCCATATACTATCTGGAATGGACTCTTACCAGTACTCATGTTTGGTGAGTCATTATATGCAAACTCCGCTTGACGCAAAACTTGATCCCACTAATTGTTATGTTCAATTACGAAACTCCTTAGAAGATTCCCTAAGATTCCATTCACTACCTCGGTCTGTCCATATGTGGTGATACACTGAACTAAAAGAAATATTTGTTCCCAAATTATTCTACAAATTCCTCCAAAAATGTCCCACAAACTTGGTATGTTTGTTTGAGACTATACTCATGGGTAACCCATGCAATATCACAATCTCCTTGAAAAACAAATTCGCTATGTTGGTAGCATCACTAGTTTTGTGACATGGTATAAAATGTGTCATTTTTGAAAATTTGTCAACCACCACAAAGATTGAATCATTTCCTCTCTGGGTTCTTGGCAATCCCAGAACAAAATCTATACTTACAACATCCCACGACCTATCTGGAATAGGCAATGCTTGATACAATCATGTGTTCTGCTACTTTCCTTTAGCATATTGGAAAATTATACATCTATTCACAAACTTCTTCACATTAGACCTCATGCCTAGCCAATATTATGAAGACTCAAATGCACATATGTTTTATCATGGTCAAAGTGTCCAGCCAATCCTCCACTATGTTTCTCCTTCAAACAATTGTCCCTCATTGAGAATCTTGGGATACACAATAGGCTTCCTTTGAATAATAGTCTTTCTTGTATCATATACTCCATCCATTGATTTATATACCTCAACGAAGGATTTTCACATGCTTCGTAAGTTTCCTCGAAATTTGAGTCTTCATGGTACATCTCCTTGAGGTTTTCAAATCCAAAAGTCTCTACTTGGAATTCCTGCAAGATTAAACATCTCTTGCTCAAAGCATCTACAATTTTGTTAGCACTCCCACTAATATGATTAATGAAAAAAGTAAAATTCAACATTAATTCTACCCATTTAGCATGTCTCTAGTTCAATTTCTCTTGTATGGTTATGAACTGAAAATACTGATTGTCAGTATACAAAATAAACTCCTTTGGCATAAGATAGAACGAAAACGAGCTTATGATTCTGAAGGTGCATCAGACATCAGAACCATTGAACATTTCAACTTTCACCTAGAGACTCCACTGGGGAGGATCTTGTTGACAGAAAGATGACCATACCGAAGGGGAAGACCAGGTATCAGTTTATGAGCTTTATTCATAAAATCGTGTTCTCGCTTATTAGCTCATTTCTCTCTTTCCCTTCACATATAAAGAGGATTATCCTCTGCTTTGTCTATTCAGATGATAATAGGCCTTCCTTTATTTATCCATCCTTGGAAGAAGAAAGCATGCCCTCTTCTTGTGTTGTAGATACCGATCTCGTGTCTTCACCTCTTCCTATTCATAAAAGTGAGATTTGTATTGCATCTCCTCTTGAAATTGATCACCCTTGTAGCCCTAAGGAGGTTGAAAATAATTTAGTCTTCTCAAATCTCATTACCCTCTGTTATTCCTGTTGAGTCTTTCCATCAACTCATTAATCCTCATAATTAGCCCATTGTTTTTCAAATTAAAATCAGAAATAAGTTGTTTAAACCTTTAAGGCTGCCACATGACCTTCATCCTTATCCTCGTTATTCCTTTGAGTATCTTCCTTGGTTTTCTGGAGAGGATCATATTACAGTTGAGAGACATTTGGAGGCCTTTGAGAGCTTTGTCGATCAGTTTGAGATTGTTTATGATGATGTTTCCATGAGGTTGTTCTCACAATCCCTATCTGGAGATGTTGTTGTGTGGTTTAGATGTTTGGAAGCCGGTTCTATTGGCTCCTAGACCGAGCTATGCCATGCATTTTTAAAGTGTTGGGGTGAGAACAAGTCCCTTGATCAATATTGGTTTGAGTTTGATGCCTTGAGGAGAAGGGAAGAGGAAGCCTTGGTTGTCTTCAACAAGAGGTTTTTACAGTGTTCATCATAGTATGTCTATGGAGATCAGACCCACAAAGATTGGCGCCATGGTGTACTATGTCATGGCTCAGCATCCAGAGATGGTCCTTCTCCTGAGAGAGAGGAAATATCCATATTTAAAACACATGTTTGAAGATGTTGAAGAAGTCGAAGAGAACATCATGGATAGCAAGGGGGTTCAAATGCAAGCATATCTTGAAAAATTGCATGAGCATAAGCAGGAAGACTGTCAGTATGCTTCAGATTCTGAGCAAGAAGATAGTGAGTATGAATCAAAGCTGGAAAAAAAACAAGGAGGTGGGTGTGACTCACATTTGGAAACAGATCCTTCCATATTTTCATATTCTATGGGCAGGAATGCATATCCATCTTATGATCAGTTTCCGAAACATTTTGAGCATGTAGCAGAACATTTTGAGCATGTAGCAGTGGTTGATTGCATAGATAATTATACGTTATTGGTTTATCATAGTTATGATGTTTTAAATCATGTTGCACCATTATATTATGATCATTCTTATGAAGAAGAGACTCCAATTGTTGATGATCAATAGTTGTTTTCAAAAGAACATCGAAGTCTTTTATTTACAAGTAGAGAAGCATTTACAAAGAAGCAGCCTGGTTTTCTAAAGTAGCTAGGATTCTGTCACACGATTCATGATCCTATGGCTATATACATGGAGTCGTATGTTTTAGATTTTAAAAATTTCCAAGACCTCGCTATAGAGACTTTTCCTTTATTCATTGAGGAAAAACATAGTGTGGAAATCAACCATCTAGGGCCTGCAGAAGACATTCAAGAGCATGATAAAGAGAAGAGTTTTCCCATGGTTCTTGTTTATGATGATTATGATTATGATCCTTGGAAGAGTCATGAAGAAGAAGAGGGAGAACCAAATGTGCAGTTCATATCCTGCCCAAAGACTGCAAATGAGCAACCATCACCTGGGATCAGTCAGCCTGCATCAGT
>JZKD02S2068786.1:446302-462472 GCA_000966675.3 Picea glauca | reverse complement strand
AACTCATCGAGCTTGTTCCCCTTTGTGTTGGACTTCCGACACCTTTATTGAGTTTCTTGGTGAAGCCATTTGGGTTTCGGCAAGCTCTCTGCAAATTTCCATGCTAAGGGATAGCCTCTCAAGAGGCCACATTTTAGATTAAATTTTATTTTCAAGCATTGTACTTTCACACAAGCAATAAGTAAATTTCATAATAATCTTGTTCACACTTAAACAACCTTTAAAAATTTAAAAGCAACACTCGTGCAAGACTCCACTTTACAACAGCAATTTGTGACACACAACATCTCGCAGCATTTCAATTACATTTGGCACTGGTCCACGCAATTTTCTCATCGTATTTAATGCAAGTATTGTATCCTTTTTATTTAAGTTGTATCTCTCATACAAGGATCTTGAATGCTTTACTTTCCAGCATAAGCAATCTTTACTTTTCATGTGAGTTGTATCTTGAATGCTTCAATTCCAAAGTCATTTTATATATCATGTATGTTGTTGGTGTAATGTCAATTATATGTTGTTGATGTAGTCTTATTGATATTTCTTGCTCTGTTGTTGTAACAAAAACTCTTAGATTCCTTTGTTTTGTTCTTAGTTTAGATCAAACCTTAGTTTTTTTTTGTAAGGAATACCCCCCTTAGCTTCGCTAGGAGTTGTCCTAGACGGAGGAGTTAGGCATCAGGTGACAGCACCTTGACTCGAGACTTTCCCCCAAGGACACACCCAGTGGATTAAAAAAAAATCTATGTTAAACCCGAGGTGTGTATAAAGGCAGCGACAACCTCCATAGTAACCGGCCCGAGACAAAGACAACAACCAAGAACATCTCCTAGAAGAGATCAATTTTTATCTTGCAAACAAGTGCATCATTAGTACTAAACAGTGAGCATTTACATAATGATTATTGTACTAACAATATTCAAAACATTTGATAGCATAAGTACTTAGCAGTAATAGATCTCTAAAGAATGTTGTCCCAGTTTACAACATTTACTTAAGATGCAGCAATAAAATATCAAACCTGATATGAAAACCTAGAGTCTTAATTTCTAGGGAAGGTGTGTAATACTTCTAAATGCACTCGATCCAATGATCCATTTGGGTCACTACTTGGACAAGGTCCCTTGTAGATCCCCTGCAAATACCCTCATACTCTGCTAAATGATATAACTTGGAAACATATATAAGTGCATAGCTCTGAAATTTGTAACACCATCCAGCTTGTCTTCTAATCTGAAACTGAACACCATCAGTACATGAGGAAATCACAAAATCAAGATAGCAGAAAATTCAATGTCTAGGAAAATGTCAATAAACCCTAAAATTTCAACTTTGATAGAAAGTCAAACTGAGAAGTGCAGTAGATGCGCTAGGGCAAGGCGAGTTGCTCTCTACAAAAACTTTTCCTCAACTCAACCCAATAAATGCTCAGCGAGCTTCACAAATAAAGTTGTTGCAACTGCAGTAGTGGGTTTTAGGTGAAATTTCAACTTCCACCAAGATGCAATCTAAGACCAATAGGGGGTGCATTAAGCTAGGGCGAGTTGATCTATGAAAAATTAAACTCAGCATCCTCTAATAAGTTGCTCAACGAACTTGAAAAGTTCAAGTATGTGCAGCGGCAAACAGAAACTGTGCAGTGGCAATATTTCAACTATGATACCATGTTGGTGTTTTATGATTCTCAAATATTGATGGTTATTGCATTATGATTAATAACAAGATTCACTTTCATACAATAGTTATCACAAAATAACTATACATTGGAAATCTCAACTATAACAATGCAACGGAAATAACAGGATCTAGAAATATTAACCATGCACAGTAGACACAAGAACACAAGAGTTTATCCTAGGAAACCCAACCTTGGGAGAAAACCCAACAACCTTTCTATAGAAGAATTCAGTCCAAGATATTACCAGTACATCACCATCAATAGCCAAAATACCATACAAAGAAGATCCTCCCCAAGGCTAGCATCACCAAGACCTAGCACCTCAATCAAATGACCAAGAGCAACCAAGCAAGAGTTTCTCCAAGTGTGTGGCACACTCTCCAAGACAACCAGAACCAAGATATAGTGAAATAGAAAAACTACAGTTGCAACTACCTTGTGCACACTGCAGAAAGGAGAATTGTCTGCTATGTCCAAATGAAATGAGCCAATCTTGTATTTATATTAATATGGGTGCCAGTCTGGGGCCGACTTCTTATTTCTAGATCTTCAATTACTTTATTAATTTCCTGTGGGGGTCGACTTCTCTTCATGGGTCCCCAACTTCTTCACGGGGCTTATGTAATGGTGTAGATGGGTCTTCGTGTACTTTCTTGTGGAGAATGACTACCCGAAGTTGGAAATTTCCAACAACAATATCATGCCAAGTAAGTCATATCTAATAAAAGAACCACCTGAACATGTGTGTCAAATCCCCCTTATCAAAATAAACCAATGTTGAAAAACCTTATACAATTTGCCAAATTTAGATATGGGAGGTGTGTCATAATGCCCTATTGGGTGAACCAATCCTCAAGTAGGGGATGTTTCCAAGGAGAACCCTCTCTAGGTCATGTAGTGAATGTGAAGTGGATGGAGATAGACTTCTAGGTAAGGGGTTTCATGACATACAAGGGCTCATATTGTCGAATTTATGGGCATCTTCGCTGAGGGCTAGCCACATCCTTTTCCTCTTGTTGTTTTTGAAGCATATTTTTTCCAAGCCCTTTATTATTTTAGCCATTTACTTTGCATGTGTCACCAAGTTGAAGACAATAAGGGGCACTAAAAAAGAAATGCATAGCCCACAAATGCTCTACCTTGGTTAGCATGTTTTAATGAAGACCTTCCAAGTTGAAGTCAATAAGGGGCACTAAAAAGGAAATGCATAGCCCATAAATGCTTTACCCTGGAAGGTGATCATTATTTAATTAGTTATTATTATGGGTCCCTTCAGTTTCTTATGAGAGGTGTTTCATTGATGTCGGGATCCCAATGAGAGCTTCTATTGCATGATGTGTTTTGCTAAAGCACCTCCAAGCCTAGTTACCCCTTCTTCCCATGAAATGAGGTACATGCCCTTCTTGGGTCAATAAACCCAAAAACCTAAAAGGTTGGGAGACGGAGGGGAAAGAGTGATGAAAAGTGGCAAGTATGAGTGGGAATGGTACGAGACCCTTCAAGGAGACCCCCTGGTAGCAACCCTTTCCCTAAGGGTGGCCACTTACTAAGAAATAATGACACTCACCAAGGTGAAATAGGGCAAAAAGCATAATTTCCAAGTAAATGTTTTCAAAATCAAGAAAGGACTCTTTGCAGCATGTTCAAATGCTTGAATTATTAGAATGACACTTACCACAATACTAGACTTATTACCTCATGGAGCAAGACCTGTTGTCCTCTATGATCCAAGCTAGGTGTGGTGGACATTGTTGTCATCGATCAGATGGTGATGTGTGATGAATGAAGGGCTCTGTGTGTTGGGCTGCCTCTCGGTACTCTGTGTCTACAACATGAGGGCCTCGAGACATCATCTCCTTAGTTATCCCTAGAAATGGGGGATAACAATTATCATCATTATGTTTTTGATTGGCTTATAGTAATAATATGTATTGCTTTATAGAGTTGTTAAGTGTCTTTTTGAAGATTCTTTGATCGCAATAAAAGTTGATTATGAATGTTCCAGTAAGTCTTGGTAAATACATGTGAACTTTGAATAAAAATATTTATAAGGTTGTATTTTTCTTATTAATATATTTAGTTTCAATTAAAATTCACCAAAAACTTCACTGATAATGGCACCATCTTTATTGGCATTTGAAAATAAGATTTGGAATTATTATCTTGTTGGAACAATCATTCTCCCTCAATACGGTGGGCATTTCTTTTTCTAAGAATCTATAAAATACAAGATAATCTTCCACTAGACTAACTTGAAAATGATCAAAGTCTATTCTTGTATAAATTCTTAACACCACTTACCCAAGCTTTTAGAGATTGCGATTTTGTTTTAGGTTATAAACTTGTCATCTTTATTCCTTGGGACAAAATTGTCGTAGATTATGATAGATAAACCTTAACTTGCATGAAGAGCACCTTACAAAATAACCCATAGATTAGTGTCGTATATCATAACCTCTAAAGGAGATAATATGCAACTGAAGACATTTCATCAATCTTCTCATCAAACTAACTCAAATTTTAACGTAGCTTACCAAAGTAATGCCTACATCATTCCATGGCGTGAATGCACGAACAGTATATGTTCCCGTCCTACAGCGAGAAGTTAAGAATCGTGACAACAAAATATACAATAGAATTCATGGGAAAATACACAAGAGTTCTCTGTAAATATATATGATGATGATTAGTCTTCAAAAGTTTAGGTATAACACTTTTACCAAATAAAAAGCTTACAATGCAAAAAAGCCTATGTAATTCAAAGCAACTTTAAGCATGAGCATGGTCTCTAAACTCTAAAAACTGCATAGATTATAGCAAAACAATATGCATATATATATATATATATATATATATATTAGAGATAGAGGGGTGTTAGCTTAAATGGTTGTTGCCAACGTTGTTAGGCGTTTTACTAGTTCCATGCCAGTAGGTGCCCGGTGGTTTTCCTTGGAACAATATATATTCCAGTGGGCTAGCTCAAGTGGTTGAGTGTTTTGAGCATCATACCACAGGGGTCTTGGGGTTGATCCCCTGGCTGGCTGCCTTTATTGCATGTCTTACTCCATGTCCCATAAGGTCAGGCTCCATAATCAACGCACAGGTTTACATTGCATACCATCTACGAAATGTGGGGAAGTGCCTAGGGGTTTCCCCACAATGTTTTCTATATATATATACACCTTTGAATTGCATAGAGAACCATTCAATTTATGAATCAACCTAAGGCATATGTTTCTGTTTAGTGAACACAATTTTTTCTTGAAACAATGTGGACAACTACTTCCACTGTGGTGGGAACTAAACTAGAACATTAAACATATAAATATCATGGTCATTTCATGTGGTTTATGTTAGACAATTTAAAGCTCAATTAATTGCTTTCACACAGTAATCGGGATACAGAAACTTGCATGACAGTTGCTAAGGCTAAATCCTGGCATCTATTCACTTAAATGGTGGCTCCTAGACTTCAGTTTAAACCTAACACTAAGTGCACAACTGTTAGACTACAAAAGTTCCTGGCTAACCTTCAGAACAAAAATAAGAAATGAAGAGGATGGTTTTTAAGTAAAATTTCAAATGTTTCTTTGAGGATGGTTTTTAGGTAAAATTTCAGATGTTTCTTTTGCCCAGTATAGAAGGGAAAATGCAGAAGTGCGTTACCAAATGAACCCAGTCTAAAGGCTTCTTTCTGTATGCCTGGCAGGCAAGAAGCAATTTAAGGTTAAAAAGGTACATGCATACAGTCAACAACAGGACAAAACTTTGCAGAGGAACATTCCTGTTAAGATGCAACTTTCAGCAGGAAAAGCTAATATTGATATTGCTCTCAAATTTGAATCTTTAGTAGACAATTTGTCCCATACACCTACCAGTTTACCATAGCATCAAATTAAACATATCGAACTCACTGCCAGTCGTAGAATTTATGTCTCAACCTTTGACTTCATTGCCAGATGTTAGACGCCAAAATCCGGCTAGAGCACTGCCCAATATTGACTGGCAGACACAGGAGACAGCACAGGGTACTGCTGACAAGGGATTGCTAAAATGCTGACCCACGAGGACCACTCCAAGCGCAGAATTCTACAGAATAAAACATGTGAACAATAGAACTGCCATTTGAAACGGAAACCTTGAAAAATATAAGTGATAATGAACTAGTAAAGAATGGAACGACCATGTTATGTTATTTAACTTTGCTTGATATAAATATTAAGAATCTTACAAAAATTCACAGAAACTTGCCTGCATCCCAACTTCTATAGAAATCGTACGCGATGTGCAGCTGTCAAAGCCAAGAAGTTTAGAAAGTAAATAACCAAAGAAGTATCCAGCTGAATGAAGAGCACACACTGCCAGCACCACTCGTCCACCAGAAGACAAAATAGCTGAGGCACTCTGTGCGATCGCACTAGCACAGAGTGCTGACACAGTCACAACAGCTACAAGAGGAGTAAATGGAGAAATTTTGCTCACTAAGGTTGGCATATACTGATTTATAAGGGCGCCAGTCAGGACTGGCAGAAGAACAACCTACTCAAATGAAGATGAAAAGCATAAAATTGGTTAGTTAAATAAATCTTTATATCATTTGAGAGAGGCACAACTGTGTAAGCAATGAATCACCTGCAGTGCTGAGGCAAACAGACCACTGGCATCAACAGCAACATATTGTCCTGCAAGTTTTGCTGTTAGAAGTGGTGTCATCACCTACATGCCAAGTTTTATCAGCCAGAAAACTCAGAACATTTCCTTAAACAGCAGGGAATCCAACTTAATAAAACACACAATCTTCAGTGCATTGTCCTTTAAGAGATTCAATGAAACAAAGTAATCGAAACGCCAAAATAAAAGCATACCACGGCCAAGAAGGTGCTAGCGGCTGTCATTAGAACAGAAAGTGCTACATTCCCCCTGCACAGCAGTCCAAAGAGCAGAATACTAGATGTTCTTATTTAAACTCCAATGAACCCATGGCTGCAAAAACATGCATGAGGAAAAAAGAAATAAGAAAAGTAATAAAGACAAGTCCACACCGTGCTATATAAGTAACCACATTACTTGCAGTTCCTGCAAAAGAAGTTCCTCTTCAGTTTAAGGTCTTCCCATTTCAATGTCTTTTGGAATAGTGAAGATTCCTACCAAAATTGAGTTACAGATCCCATGGTAATAGACCATAGATACTAATTTTGAGCAGAATTGAATCCCATATTTATAAAAGCATTCCAGAAAAACTGAAAATATGGGAATAACAAGGGAACAAAATGCAAATCCTTTCAAGATCAATATCAAAACAGTTAGCTACCTCCAGGACAGCATGCAACCAAGACTAATCCTGCCGCATAATGGGAAGGTAAGTTTAATAATCTGCTTACCAATGCTCCTGCAGTTGGCATCACCTAGAACCAGAACAATGAATGTTAGAAAATTCCACCATTCCAAAGCATTCAACATCAGTAAAAAGAAAACAAAAAATACCACAATACGCAATGGCTAGGTTAACATACAAGTAGCTAAAAACGGGAATGATGGAGAGATTCTCTAAGGTCATCAAACTTCACTTCCCCTTTGCCAGGTCTTCTGAACCATTGGTAAGCCCAAAGGCCTCTGTTATGAAAGACAATTGAAGGATGATACAATGGTTCTGCATGACTACTTTAGAATGACCCTCTTACAATACGAACTGCCCTACAACTTACAAGGCATAAATGATAATAACGACCAAAAATATAATTCTAGCTAGAGATAAGAAAAAAATGATTAATTTCATAATTGTTTTAAGATTGTGGATAAGAATCGACATAGTGAGGGCACAGGGGGGCATTGATGTAATTGTGCTTGGGAATATCCAACACTCTTAGATCAGTTGTACAACCCCAGGAGAGTAATCTTTACTGTCATCCTAGTGCTAGTAGGGCATGCTGGTGTTTAAAACCTCATGAGAATAAGGTGGCAGAGTGATCATAACGCATCTACACAGCAAAGGCCTTGTGCAATAACCAGCCAATGAACAATTAGACGGTTCTTTGAAATATTCTATTAATGATACATATAACATGAAATAATCGCTCTTAACTAAATGGACATTATTTATTTTGTACCAATGTTGCAAATATCGTGCCAGCATATATCGCCGAAGTTCCAGAAAAAAACTTATCAGAAAGATTGGCAAATTTTAAAAAATTACAAAAATATTGTTTTTTTCAGTTTAACATCTAAAGCAGCAACAACATCAAATAACTCATTGCCAAATAAATATGAATATATAAGAAGTATAAGATGCCAAGTGATATATCACACATCAACAATGAATCATTTCCTAACTCCAGACTCCTTTCAACACTCAAAAATGAATACACAATACAAAATTACATCAAAAATATAATAAATGTATCTCATCATCATGAGTCATCTACAATGAAACCAGATAAATATACTATTGATTCCCTCTACTCCTTTTAAAGGCAAAGGTAATGGTTCTTCATCTAGAAGAAAAAGATCTTGGGGCTAGAGTGGAAGTGGAAGTAGAATGTCTTTTGCTAGCTACTGTCATTTGCATCACTAAAGGTGGTGATGTACTCTCAATATCCTCCTCTAAAGGTGACTGCACTGGAACATTCTCCTATACCACACCCCCCTTTACACCTCCTCCAATGCATCCTACTCTAACAACTCAGGGGCCTCCTCCATGGAAGGCCTCTCATTCTCCACCCTCAACAAAGTCATGTCGTCAATCCCATCCAACAAAATTGCCTCCACATCAAGGGTTGAATCAAGTTGCTTCACCCACAATCAACAAAGTCATGTTGTCTATCCCATCCAACAAATCGCCTCCACATCAAGTGTCACCTCAAGTTGCTTCACCCACGATCAGAGATTGTAGTAGACATAGACCATGTCATTAGAATTCTAACCTATAGCAGAATCATAACAAATTTAATGAACCTTGAGGTATAAGAGATATAAGAGGGTGATGAGTCATAAATTATAATAAATTAAAATTTTAATTTGAAAATTTCCAACCTGCTGCACTTCTTGGTGTGTATTTTTTCAAACACACTACAATTGTGCTTGCAACTTGAAGAGCTATAAGTTTGGCTAAGCCCAAATGGCAAGTCTCTATAAATCAGGTACTCTTCTACCATAGGTTGTCCACCAAACATATACAACGAATAAAAGAGAAACAAGCAAAGACATTGAAATTTGAAACAAAATGAAGCTTACCTTGGTATTCCAGTCTCCCTATCCTAAATAGTGATGTCAAGGGCAAATGTTCCAACACCCATCCTATATATCTCCACTTCTTTTAAAATATCTAAGCGTTCATATGAATTTGGCACCATCATCTAAAGTTTAAACACATTAGACGAATTCATTCATAACCTCAGCATTGAATCTAAAACCACGAGTAAGAGAACGTAGGGTTGAGGTAGAGCCTTACTACATGAATGTGATGATAGAGTGTATTGTTCCATAGAACATCATTCAATTGCCATATCAATAATGTTTGCCTAATCCTTCATCCCCCTTGTCCACATAATAGGTACGAAAAGCTTCCTTGGCCCTATCTATGGCCTCATACAAGTATCCCATTGCAAACTTGTCCCCATCAATCAAGCAAACAACCTCTATCAAATGGCATGCATATCCTCTACTCCTACCCAAAAATTCCCCCGATACACTAGCCTAGCAATGGCCTGCCCAACCACTTTTTTGCTATATGAACTAGCATGCCCCTCATCTAATATAAATATTATTTTCACCTCCAAACATACAAGTGCGGAGAGACTAAAGAGAATGAAGCTAGTGATGAAATATGTGATAGAAGGAGACACAAAATCCCTGTTCCCTGTGAATTTCCTCATCAAGTTAAGAACATATGCATGATTATATATAAATTTTGTGATGGTCGTAGATGATTCAACGATATTCTTGATATGATAATTTTTTCCCATGGCCTCTAAAATCAAATAAATGAAATGGGCAGCACGGGAAGTCCAAAACAAGGTCAAATACCTTGGCATAAGCAACCTACTAGCAGCCACATAATTAACAATGTTATCTATTATGACTTGGACAACATGCCACAAACCTAACTCTTGGATGAATCCATCCAACAATTCACATAATAATGTTGCATAGTTAACATATGTGGAGGCATCGATAGATTTTATAAACATTGTCCCCCTGGGACAATTAACCAGGAAATTAAGAATGATATTTCCCTTTCCATCAGTGCAACTGTATGACATCACGATGCATTCGGTGACTTCCCATGATTCCCTAAGCTCCTTCGATCTATGAATGCAATCGTTTTGAAGGACAAGCCCTATCAACTCATCATACATAGGGGCCTTTCACCCCAGGCCAACAACAACAACAACATCAAACATAAATTTATAGAATGGGTTGTTTTTGGTAATGCTAAAAGGAATGTCACTCCATAGAAAACACCTACCCACAATCTTGTCTGCTTCTTGCTTCTTTATTTTGACCATTGACCTAATAGAAGGTTGTGCCCCAACGATGGTTCTCTAAACAAAGAAAGATAAGCTTGTTTAGAGCATTGTGGAAGGTGAGGCCAAGGAGAGACTCTTATTCCCCCCATCCCTAATAAGTTTGTGGTTCTTGAGGTTCTTGCAACTCCTCCAACGGTAAGTCTAAGACCTGAAGCTTCCCTCTCTTCTTTCTTTTTACCCATTTCATTAAGTGATTGACTGACAATAAGGACGATTTTCGGGGTTGATTTATCACATATTCACACTTCATGCTTTGGAGTTATTGCAAGGAAGTATTTCAAGCCACTGATTTTGCCAGTCATTTCCTTCCCATACAACTTGCAAGCTAATTTTTGTTGATTATGAGACTCAAGCGGCTCACCATATACCCATAAATTCTATACCCAATCATCTCACAATAAATTAACAATATGTCATGATATATTCAAAAGTCCCAAACTATCATGATAAATTAGAGTAATAATATCAGTAGGCTGAAAAAGTCGCGATATACCACAATATTTATGATATATCAACTATATTTGCAATTATGTTTTCTACCCAATGGAGGAGATAGTTCACCATAAGAAAAGAAATGTGTGGGAAGAGTTTTATTTTTGGTTGTCCATAAACAAAAGTTGTAGGATGGAGAAAAGAAATGATATTAGACCATGTGAAAAAGTTACTGAGAATGATATTTTAGATCATGATGAAGGGAAAAAGAGGTTAGTGTTGTAGAGAAGATAACTGAAATGGAAGTCTAAACATATTGAGTAATGAAAATAAGACCTTATTGTAAGTTATTATTGTTAAAAGTAAATCTTTATAATAATCATCATAATGTACTTGGTGTATTTTTGTTATTATATCACTTTACATTACGTTATGTATTAAAGTAAACGTGAAGTTGTAAATAAAGTTTTAGGTACATTATAAAGGAATTAGATATTGGATGTTCCACAAGCTAGATAATGTATGTCCCTTCTCTTGCCTATGTAATAGAACATTGCATCATGGAATATAATATCATCCAAGTGCATTTTATCTCTCATTCCATTGTATATCAATGCCTGTATATTTTGTGTGTCTCTGAGATGGTATCAATTTTCAAAGCATTTGGGAGACATAGGGAAGAAGTAGAGGGGCTAGAGAAGGCAGAAAAGGAGTTGAGGGATCGTAGAGGATCTGAGGGGACACAAAGGTCCTAGGGACTACAGAAAGCAAACGAGGATCCAAGGGAATGTAACACAAATTGGCAAAGTCGATGTTGGGCAGAATGAGCAGTATGAAGCAAATCAATCACCAACAAAGACAAGTAAATTTCATATAAGTTAATATTAAAAGAGTTTTTAAAGATCAAATTTAAGAAAATAAAAAGAAATGGATTATTGAAAGATAAATGTCTGTAATAGTAGTAGAAAGACAATTTTTATAACATAAGACAATTTAATTAATGTCCAATGAAGATTCACTAAAATATGTCAATAGAAACACAAAAAGGTAATAATATGACGATTTTTATAAGTTAAAATAATTTTATTAATGTCTAAGGTTGATTTACTCACTAAAGAGGAAGAAAGTGGAGGGTCGTACGAACTCCTCCTTTTACCTCTCATTCCTAAAGAGACAAACCTAGCATCGTTTGCTAGATTCTGTCCCATCTCTCTGTGTAATTCTACTTACAAAATCCTAACCAAAATCATGGCCAATAGACTCAAAAAGATTCTCCCCAAGATTATCTTTGAGAATCAAGAAGGCTTTATACAGAAACGACAAATTAGGATAATATAATTTTGGTGCAAGAGGCAATACATTAGAGCGGGACAAATAAAGAAAAAAGAATGATCGTCAAAATGGATATGGAAAACCTGTTTGATAGGGTAAGACATTCTTTCCTCTCGGAGGTTCTTCAAAAATTCAGTTTTGATGAGCCTTTAGTCTGTTGGGTTAAAGCCTGTATATATTCTCCATGGATAGCCTCCCTAGTAAATGGAAGATCGACTGCTTTCTTCAAAAGTAAGAGCGGTTTGCAACAAGGTTGTCGTCTCTCCCCTCCCCTATATATTACAATGGTTGAAGCTCTATGCAAAAAATTAGAATTTGAAAGAATATCTAGATAGATTTGTGGAATCAGTTTCACGAGGGGTCAAGGGAATCAATCATTCTCAATTTGCAAATGATACTTGTTTCTTGGGGGAGCCACAACTTTCATCGCTAAACAATTCAAAGCTATCTTGGACAGGTTTCTAAATGCCTCTGGAGTGTTAGCACGGTTTTCCGCACTTAATAAATTTGAAGAAGTTATAGATCATGTTATCCCCATTTTGTGGATAACTAAGGTTATTTTGTCTCGAGGCCCTCAGGTTGTAGATATGGAATGCAGGTTGTAGATATGGAATGCCGAGAGACTACATGACCAGCAGTACCCTTTTGCACAGTTGGAGACCCTCTCACCACCACAAATGGTCACAGATTTCCAGATGGCATCCACCACATCAACTGGCTTCCGGAAGGCAGTGGGCCTTCCTCCATGAGGTACAAGTCAGTATTATGGTGAGCATCATTTCAATATTTAAGCCATTTGAGTATGTTGTATCATAGATTGATCTAGATTTCATGATATATGCTTGTACATTATGCCTTTTGCCCTGCTTCACCTTGGTGGTTGCCATTGTGCCCTAGAAAATGGTCTTCCTTGGGGATGGGTTTGCTACTAGGAACTCCCTTGAAGAACCATCGTATTGTTCCCGACCATACTTACCACTTTTCATTACTATTTTCCCCCCATTTCCTTATCTGTTGGGATTTTAGGGTGTATTGACCCAAGAAGGGGTTGTCCCTCATTCTATGGGAAGAAGAGGTTGAAGGCCCAAAGGGATTGATGTTGGGTAAAAGATAAAAGCCTTTTATGAACCTTCTAGATGCTTCGCCCAGGGATCACCCAAGAAAGCAATGAAACGCTTATCTTTGAGTAAAGGGGGACCCACAATAAAATATGATAAAGAATGCTTAAAAGGCTAGTTGAAGGATAGGAGGTCTCGTCACGAGTCGGCCTATCATGTCCATGAATATCTAGTAGTATGATATTACCATCATCTAGTCACCAAGCCAGGGTAATCGCTCTCAGTTGCATGGATGAGAGAAAGGGGGTCTCATCACAAGCCAGCCTTCTCATTTCCACTAGGTGTTTGTGGGTGACATTGCCATTATCTAGACACCACGCCAGGGCAGTGGCCTTCAACCTTTCCTTAAAATTATGAAAGAATAAAAGAACGGAAAATAATGGGCTTGGAAAAAGTGCATTGCGGATGAAGGTACCACACACCCTCTACAACGGCACCCATAAATGAGACACTACGACCTCTTGTATGTCATGATCCCTATGCCCATTGAGTCTTGACACTAACCACTTCACCCACTTCACATGGCTTGAGGAGGAATCTCTTGGAAACTCTCATCGACCTAGGGCAAGATCTACCCAATAGAACACCTCATCAACCCTCCCATATTCAAGCTTGAAAAGTTGCATAGTGTCTTCGAGCAATTAATTGTTTGATATAGTGATCTTTGATGCACATGCTTAGGTAGCTCATTTATTGATTGGATTCACTTATCATGATGTTATGACTTGAGATCCTCGAAGGGCGTGCTTATTTGTCTTTGCAGGACCTACTTGGTGGACAGTTTTGGAAGAACAAGCCTGGCTTGGGCTTCCATGGGGCTGCAAGCCCACAGGTTGGATGCCAAGGGTCCACATGCGGGATCACAGGGACGAAGTATTGGAGACCTAGAATATGATGTGGAAGACTTAGCCCAACCCTCACTTGCCAAACGATTTGCCCAGGAGGGGCAAAACGTCCTCTTTTTGAGCTTGACGTCATGTTTGGGGGTTAGAGCATGGTGGTGAGATGATATGCATAGGCACTTGGACGTTTTGATGTTTTTGAGGCTTTGACCATGAAGGGAGACATTTGGATGCTTGACACGTGGCTTTGGGAAGCCTTACTACCCTCCTACATCACCAACGACCTTCTCCTAGTGCCAAAACGCCCCTAAAGGGGTGACGTCCATGTAAATTGTTAGAGTTTAAGTTATTATTAGGTTTCTTTCCAATTTACTAGATAACCATAGCATAGATAGGATCACTGAGAAAAACACAATCACAAGATACACAGCATTTATCTTGGGAAATCCTTGTGGGGGAGAAAACCCAGCAAAAACTTCCTTAATATAGATAGCCAATACAATGCCAATAGAATAAACCAAACACTACGGAAAGTCCTCTCCCAAGTAATGTGCCTCTCTCTCTTCCTTCTTCTCCAACTGCAGCTCCAAACTTGCGCTCTGGATAATCGAATGAGTGAGTGAACAAATGAGGCGCTCGCCTCCTTTATTTATACAAACTGGCAAGTGTTGAAAGGAGGTGTCTCTTCACTGGCAAGGCCGACTTCCCTTTCTAGGTGGTTAGAACCACTTTAATTAGCCGGGGGGCCGACTTCTTAATTTGCATATTCCTTTTAGGGTTTTGACCAATCCGCAAAAGGGGATTTGGTCATTTACAATGCCCGACATGATCAATCCACAAAAGGGGATTTATCTAATGAATAATACATCAATAATAAATAGAATACTCTTTGCAGTTACAATATTTCAACACTCCCCCTTAACAAGAAGGGTATTCTACAACAACATCAGGCGAGAGAGAGAGGGCAGCAACCTCAACAGCATCTGGAACACTGACTGGCATATCTATAAATCATCGGAAGTTTTTCTCATCATCATCGTTCACAGCATAGAGTTGGAGTAGCATCATCATCCTCATCAGCATGAGGCTAAGGTAACATCATCATCATCTTTAGTGTGAGGCTAAAGTAACATCATCATCTTCTTTAGCATGACGCTAAAGTAATATCATCAGCATCTTTAGCATGAGGCTAAAGTAACATCATCATCTTCTTTAGCATTAGGCTAAAGTAATATCATCAATATATTTAGCATGAGGCTAAAGTAATATCATCCTTCAGCATGAAAGATGAATAACATCATCATCATCATCATCATCATCATCATCTTCAGCAAGAAGCTGAAGTCGCATCATCATCATCATCTATATCAACATAGCTTAGTATAACACTAATACATCATCATCATCAATAACAGCACAAGGTTGATACAACATCAACAATAACAATATCACAGCACAAAGGCTGGAGCATCATCAACATCAACACTAGGCTGAGAATAATCAGCACGAAGTTGGCATCACAACACGAGGCTGGCAACACAACATCATCAACACGAAGTTGGCATCACAGTACGAGACTGGCAACACAACATCATCAGCATGAGGCTGGCAACACATCATCAGCACGAGATTGGCATCACAGTACCAAACTGGCAATACAACATCATCAGCACGAGGTTGGCACATCATCACAGCACGAGGCTGGCACATCATTATAGCACGAGGTTGGCACATCATCACAGCACGAGGTTGGCACATCATCACATCACTAGGCTGACACATCATCAGCATGAAGCTGGAAATCTTCAGCACTAGGCTAGCATCACAGCATGAAGCTGGAAATCTTCAGCACTAGGCTAGCATCACAGCATGAAGCTGGCATCACAACACTACTCCCCCTTTCAAGGGAGGTCCTTTCGGACTACACCAAGCTTATCTCGAAAGTGCTCAAACTTTACACGAGGTAGAGGCTTGGTCAACACATCAACCTGTTCATCTGTGCTAACATACTGGAGCTTTATGGCTCCTCTCAGCAACATATCACGAATGAGGTGATACGGATCTCTATGTACTTCGACTCATCATAGAACACATCATCTCTATACAACTTCGGTTATCACATAGGATCATGGTGGCTTCCATCTCCAGATCAAATAGATATGTCAACAACATTCGAAGCCATATGGCTTCACAATTGGCGGAACATGCAACAATGTAAACACGTATGGGTTCTACCATATACT
>JZKD02S2068786.1:384406-395487 GCA_000966675.3 Picea glauca | reverse complement strand
CCAAGGGCAGCCAATAAATGACGATCTTCCTTCTGTTCACCCCATCATTCCATGAAGGCTTTCTGAATTTTAGCCAAGGTGCTAAATTTATCATCATCTTGTTCCAAGAAGCAATCTAAGGCATCATCTTCTAAAGAGAAGACAAATAGCTTCATCTTGGTGTCTTAATAGTTATGACCATTGCACCATCTACTGACGCACACACCGAATTTTCTGATGTGAGATTTGGCATTAACAGCATTGTTTCCCTGAAAAATAGGTAATTTCTCAATAGCTTTCTCAGGAAAAGGATGAGGATAACCTTGAATATTAATGAAATTACATGGATTATATTGGTCACCCATAGTTGTTGTAGGATTATTAGATACAAATAAGAAATGTATATCAGAGATTGTTTCTTCCCCAAGACTTTCAAGGAGCCTACGAGGAGCTAGTCTGTTTATTCTCCTCCTGTACACCCTTTCAGGTTCAGGAAGGGAATGAACCAACCCTTGTGGGTTGCTCCTGGTGAGATACCTCAAAGAAATATCAAATGGAGTCGCCACTTGGAGATTAAGCAATGTCTAACAACAAATCTTAAGTTGTGAAAAATTAAGGGACAAGTTTATTGCTTAATTTTTAAAAGAATTAAATATTTTTTGCCAATTAACCAAGAATAAGAGACTTATCCCCGGCAACGGCGCCAAAGATTTTGTCGTCCTAATACACACCTACAAATGTGGATAAATCTCCAACCCACTTGGTGTGTCCTTATAGGCATAACCCTGAATCCAGACCCACGGTCACCTCAATCTGGATTCCTTTCGTCTAGGCTCACTCCTAGGAAAGCCAAGGGGGGTAAACCCTATTAAACTATGTGAAGGTTTTGTTAAATCTCTAGGAGTTAACTAATTTGTTGATTAGGGAGACCCAACCAAATGACAATCAATCAATGCAATATGCAATCTTTTAATGACAAGCAAACCTTTATTTTATAAACAATTAGAGTAGTGCCTAAAGATTATTAAATTTCACTTATTGAACAAATATTCACAAAAAGGTATCTTTACAACTTGAAATAAAAAATAAAAATAAAAATATCCACACAATGATTCACAAAATAACTTTACATATAAACAATTACTTCCCAAAGAATTAAAGAATGCTTGAAAAATAATGTGAATAACTTGCAAAATATAAATAGAATGTAAATTTTTGAAAATAAATTGTTGAAATAAAAATTGCAAGTATTCAGGTTGCTTTTAGTTAATTTTAAGTTTCTTTTTAACTTAGTGGTTTAGATGTGAGGAGTTGCAAGCCTAACCTAGGTGACTACCCCAAGTCCTTATCCCTTAGCCAAGAAAAAATGTTGGGTGCTCAATAAGAAGAACAACAAGGTTCTCCCCTAGCTCCACAGATCAATTCCAAAGTGCTTGGGCACTCAACAAGGAGGACACTTAGTGTTGTGAAACCATCCCCAACTTCAACCCCTTCTAGCCTCCACAAGTCACCTTATTTTAATGGCCAAACAATAATGGAGAATGGGTGCCTAATTAAACTATCTACTCAATCCTTTGCCCTTTCTTATTACCCAAGATCCACAAAGTGGCAAGGGGAGGGAATACGTGGCAAAGGCGAGGTAAATTTTGTTTATTTTGCAAAAATAAAAGGGAACTTTAAACACTAGCCAGCACAATTTTGCAGGATGGCATGGCCACTCACATGCAAGGTGTGGACAACCAAAGAATATTTAAAATAAATAACTTAAGCACATTAACCACACTACTTTGGCATGAGGTGGAGGGCGAAGCCTTCTGATTTTGTGGCAAAGGTGGACAAAATTAATCAAAGCAAAAATAAATAAAAATTATAATCCTAGCCGGCACGATTTTGCAAGGATGGCAGAGTCAAGCACAATGCAAGGTGTGGGCAAACAATTAAAATTAATTCACAGATTTTAAACTTGGAAAGAAAAAGAAAGTGCAAGCCCAAGAGACTCTCTTGGATTGTTTACAATAGCTTTAAAAAGTGAGAGAGAGAAGGGTTTGCACCAAAGCTTGTAGATGTTTTCTTGAGCATTTGGCAGCTAAATTTGGGCAACACCTCCCTTTTTAGTGGTGAAAACATGCATAAAACGACAAACAAAGTTTGCTGGAAACTGCTAAAAATCACCACAAAATGTTAGTTTTGAGTTAGCATATGTACAGAAATATTTACAATAAAAACCTGAACTTGGAAATTGATTTTTTAGCAAGATTTAAGTGATTATATATGCAGAAAATAAGTAAATAGAAGACTGAAATAAAAACAAAAAATTATATGGAATATAATGAAGCCATTGGAGTTCCTCCTCCAAGCTTTGGCAACCTGCAAATCTGTAAACCCTTGCTACACAATCAGACAAGAAGGTGAGATCTTTTAAAAGGCCTACAAAATACTTTGCAAACACTAGTAAAAGAAAATCGCATAAACCTATAGCAATACTACTACAAATTTATCCCTAGCAAAATACTTTGCTTAGGGTCCTTCAAATAAAACAATGTGGAACAAAGATAAACAAAATATACAATGTTACCTCACCAAGAGAAAATACCATACAAGAGAATCCAAAAGCACCAAGAATGCACCAAGAGAACACTAAGAGATCCTCCAAAGCTTCATTTTATTGCTCCAAGAAAAGTTACCAAATGGCTCCAAAAATTACAAGAAAATGGGAGAGAATGAGAGAGAGTGAGGAGAGATTTTGGCATAATAGAGTTGTTGTGAAAAACTGATGTCAAAATGAGGAGAGAGGGCTTCCTTTTAAAGGAGGGAGACAGGAGAGACCCCTCTTGGATGAGTTACAAGTGTCACCCATCCAAAAGAGAGAGTACAAGTCAAGGAGGGCGCACTTTTAGGGTTTTGGAGTGAATTAGGGCTTGAGGGGTGAGATGTGAAGGGGGGAAACCCCTTTCCACTTGTTCAAACATGAGGTTAGGCTGTAGGAAGGGCGCACTTAGGGTTTTGGCACTCTTTTCACTTTAATTTTTACTTTCCCCTAAGTTCATGAGGAAGGGGGGCACACTTTTCACTAGGGAGACTCACTTTTGGTTGTTGACTTGGCATGGGGGGGGTCTTCTAAGTGGATTTTCATTTTTCTAACTTAGGAAATACATTAGAAATCATTTCCCCACTCTCTCTCATGACTTTAGACATTTTTACAACTTTTGGTTTTTTTACCTTAGCCAATTATTTGTTGACTTTTGATTGACTTGGACTCCTCATGGACAATGACCTAGCAAAACTTGTCCAATTGAGCTAAAACTTAGTCCAAGGGTGTAGGGGGTCATAAGCCATTTGTTTTGAGTACTCACACCCCTATACAAAATCCACAAGGACCAAATTTTTACATTTTTCATCAAAAATAATTAAAATTTCCAATTTACGGAAAATCTTAATTATTAAAAAAAATCCTATCAAAACCTAACGGAATTCACAAGACTATGGGAGATGTATAGCATGGTCATTTACAACACTTCTAAACCTTAGACACCCAATGGGCTCGATCATTAAAACACCTTTGACCACTTTGGAGGATTATTGAATGAAAAACTCAAGGGTAATTAAAATCGCCGAAAAGCAAGATTAATTACCCGAGGAAAAAAAAACACTCAATGAAAGGACTTCCCTAACGATAAAGTCCTAGGAAACTAAATAAAAATTGACCCACGCTAACATATTACAAAATTATCCCACGCAGGGGAGCGGACATTTTGTGTACATAGAATGAAGTGTTGGGGGCAAAATTGCCCCGTTGAGCCATAAGTCTTCAAACTTGTTGTACCACTAGGTACATATCTTCATGGTACATGATGTTGACACCTAGTTGAAATAGGTGGTCAACAGATAGGAAGAGCACATCGGGTTGTTGTTTCATCTTGGGTTCAGGTGTTGTTTCTTGGTTCAACAGGAAGCAGAAGTCAGTTGCCTTGAGTTCTGCAGAGGCTGAATATATGGCAGCCAGCTTGGCATCATGTGAGGTCATTTGGCTTCGGAAGATACTCATGGGGTTGTTTAATCAAAAGTTGGAAACTACAGTGATCCACTGTGACAATCAGTGTTGCATCAAGCTCTCTAAGAATCACGTGTTTCACGATAAATCCAAACACATCGAGATACGTTATCACTTCATCAAGGAATGCGTGCAAAAAGGAACCATGAAGCTACAATATGTGCCAACCAGTGAGCAGATTGCAAACACTCCCATGAAGCCTTTGGTGAAAGGCAAATTTGTTTTCTTCAGAGACAAGTTGAGGGTTGTGCAAAACACCTTCCTCGCTAAGAGGGAGTGTTAAATTTGTAGCAGAGAGAAGGTGTGTGATCATCTCTGTGTCCTAGGCATGTAGGGGACATTAAAATTACCCAAGACAACTTTTTAATTTTGCCTAAGTCTAACTTATGAAAGTATGAAAAATTAAAGTTCTAATTTTCCATTGACCTTATTTACCCAGTTTCTAAAGTTTACTTTGGAAATAATTTTAGTTGTTTTATGATCCCAAGAAAGAGATAAGATCTAATCTGGATCATTGATCTCTTTTGGAAAGATCTAGAAGGGTAAATTCAAGATTATAAAGCTAGGGCATGGACACAACATAGATCATTCTTTTGTGAGTGATTGAGATAAAAGGAGGGGGCGCAAGGGCTAATGAAGAAAGCCGATTTTGCAGCTGAGATTTTTCTGAGTGAGGTAGCGACTTCAGAGGGCCGATTTTGAGGCTAAGCAGGACCGAAAAAGCTGCGCAAAAAAGCTGGGCCGGAAAAGCAGATCGGAAAAACAGGTGCAAAAAATTTGGGCTGAAAATGCAGGGCCGAAAAAGCTACGCAAAAAAAAATGTTTGGCCGAAAAAGCTGGGCTGATTTTTTATGGGCTGTAAGAATTCTGAATCTGCTGTAATAATTTTCTTAAGTGTTCATTGTATTTTTTGCTGTTGTAAGTTGCTCAAAAGAAGAAAAATAAAAGCCCTCCTTTGTTGGTTTTCCCCACACTGGAGTTTCCAGGGTATATACTATGTCATTGTATGTGATTGGATTTTAATTTTTCCGTTGTGCATGCATGTATACTCAGCTGGTATAATTTTAGCATAGATCAGATATAAATTTCTGAGTTTGAAATTAACTTTCTGGGTTAATAATCTATTGGCTAAATTATCATTGTACTGGGTATTAGAAGTTTTACATCCAGAACTTTTATGTTGTTGAATGCTCCTGTTGAGAGCATGAAAACTATGTGATGTATAGTAACCATATGTTAGTTGCTGAATAATACATTGAGCATGCTTTGGAGTGTGGGGTTTTTCTCTCGAAAGGGTTTTCCCTAGAAAATCATTGTGTAATGGTTTGGTATTTCTTTCATTTGTTTTCTACTTATCATCTACAACTGTTTGTTTATAGTTTTCTGCACATTCTTCTTTCATTGGTTAGTGTAGGAAGCGTATTCCGCACCTCCGTTTCCTTTCAAAGGTGACTCACTTCAAGAACATATATTAAAAATTAAAGATGGAAATTTATTGGCTATCGGTAGAAAAGTAGAAGAAGAAGACCGGGTTGTCATCACTTTGAAGAGTCTCCCTGATAGTGTTATGATAGTTTTGTCAAACGTTAAGCGTCACATTAGAATCCACTAACATGTTTGAGTAGTTATGAAATAAATTGCTTAAAAAGACAAACGAAGAAGCATTTTGGCAATGGTTGGATCTTCAGAGATGGCTCTTGTAGTAAAATTTAAGGGCAAAGGCAAGTTTGGCAAACTGAATAATGGAAGCAAATTTCAGGTACGAACAAACCCAGAACACTAATAAAGTGTTTTTATAGTGGGAAACTATGCCATGTAAGGAGAGTGTGTAAAAATACAGTGCGGGATGAGCAACACAATCAACGGCCTCAATCCAGAAAAACTTAGTCCAATGTTGAGCATAATGAAGAAGAATTTTATGCATTTGTGGCAAGAAACAAAGGTACAAAAGATGGTAAGTTCGATGATTTCTATATTGATTTGAAAGCTTCTAGAGATTCCACTAACCAAAAAAATTGGTTCATTGATTTTGTAGAAGACAAAACATAATCTGAGTCTGCGGTGTTTGGTGATGGAATGGAGTACTTGTTGAAAGAAAAGGCATTGTCCAAATCAAAATGAAAAGTAAAACATTGCTATTCATGCATGCTTTCTATGTCCTTAGTTTGGAGAAGAATTAACTTTCTGTGAGTGAGATTACAAAGCATATCCCACACTTGGATGTCACTTTCCAGGGTGAAAAGTGAGATGACAAAGCATATCCCACACTTGGATGTCGCTTTCCAGGGTGAAAAATGCTTTGTAATAGATCTAGGACCAAGACCAACAAGATTATTGCTACTGATGTGGAGGAACAAGGCCTATACAAGTTAGTGGACAAAGAAGAAGCCAAAGCACATGCCTTGATAGCCAACATTAGACAAAATAACATAGCCTTTTGGCATCAAATGTATGGTCATTTGAATTTCCATGATCTTTCTCTATTGACGAAAGGAAACATGGTCTTTGGTCTACCAGGGATTCAAGAGCAGAAAGAAGATGTGCATGAAGCTTGCCTTGCAAGAAAGTAACATCGGTTAGAATGAGATCATAAATAAAGTGTTAGGTTAAGTCATGTAATTAATAAAGGAATTAGATATTGGAGGTTTCTCAAGTTACATAATGTATATCCCTTCACTCACCCATGTAATAGAACATTACACCGTGGAATAATATCAGCCAGGTACATTTTCTCTCTCATATGCTTGCATATCTTCCTGTGTATTTTGTGTTTTTTAACAATTATGTATCATTTGAGAAAATGCAAGTTTTGAGAATAAGGGATGATAATAGGTCCTAGGTGAAGAAATAACACTAAGAAGGATAAGCATTTCTAAACAGAAGTAGAATCAAGCTCTTCTCTTTCCTATGACAGTCACACCATTAAAACAACACTCAAGCTGAGTTTACATATATCGTACAACCTGTACAGGTCCGTACCTTTGCTGGTAATGCTTAATAAATCCACAAAACACAAAACTGGAGCTGCAACTCAGCTTGTATTCGACTGGTGTTTTCTCAAAACACTAACTCATACAAATAACTCTGACCTGTGCACGCTTTACTTTCCAGACTGGAAGAATGTGCGATCCGTAAGTAAGTTGTACAGTACAGATTCTTGTTTCTTATCACCATTTGCTACTTCAAACAGTTGTGTATCAACCCTGTCGTGGCCTCCTTTACTTCCTTCAACCACTACTCGGTTTCTATCCCTTAACTGAGATAATAGCTGGCCCTAGCTCGGCTCCTAGTATCTTCAATGAGACTTATGCTTGCCTCTTGATGCACACACAGAAACCCGACTTGGTTTCTGTAGAGACCCGACTTGGTCTCGGGTTATCCTTGCCTCCTTGTATATGCAAAGAGATCTGACTTGATCTTTATCCTTGCCTCCTTGTATATGCAGAGAGATCTCACTTGATCTTTATCCTTGCCTCCTTGTATAGGCAGAGAGATCCGACTTGATCTCTGTCTCAACCCTACTCAGCCTCCTCTTTGTTATGTGGCAGACCCTATCTCGGTCTCCCTGGATCACCTCCTTACCTTGCTCAACCTCACCTTGTTTTCTCTTCTTTTTTTTTGATAGTGAGGCTACTAGGTTATTTGTAATTTTGTAACCCTAGCATCTTGTCCTCATTCAATCCTAGCCCTCGGATCCTCTCATTATAACTTGATCCAAGGGTGGGGATTTAATCAAGCAGTGAGATGCATTCTTAGCTTGAGTTAGGTGGTCCCCACCATTTTAATTTTTGTCTAGTCATAAGATGGGTTTCCTCCTCATTACTAGACACTCCTAATGAAGAGGAATTACCTACCCGAGCTACAAATTCTAACACTAGGATACTGAAACGAATTTCACTACAGCAGCCAGATTGTGCACTGATGATTATGTAGATGAAAAACTCTACTTATGTACCAAAGAAGAAAATGCCAAATAAGCAAGGAAGCAGGTGTATGGAAGCATGGGTATGTTACAGGCAGTATCAGAGCAATTGTTAATCTTTGTCATCCGTGTCACTGGGTTTGAATTCAAATTCAGATTTATCAAAGCACAAATAAGGCAGATATTTTGAGGACCCTAAAAAAATTCAAAGAAAACAGCGAGAAAAATGGCAATACATTAATTTAGATTTTGTGATTGACCATCTAAAAGGGTGTTGTTACATGGTAAAAATAAGATATAATATATTCATAAACAAACACAAACCTAGATGACCAACTAACACTAAAATTATTGAATAATGTTAATAACATTGTTCCATGGGGGCGTGTCCCCTAGGGTGGGGGGTGCACCCCCTGTTACACCCCAGATTCTCTGAAGTGTACCTAATGACCACTCTGACGTGTCCAAAGTGTGATGGTTTTCTTTGTATGTGGCCATGATGGAATGATATTGATGTACAAGTGTTGGTTAGAGGTTACCCAGATCCCCTCAGGTGGACGGTCATGGCATCTCCTCTTAGTCCCCATTCTCAGGGTGCTTGGTTTTATTGCTCTAACCGACTACCCCTTCAAAGTTGGTAACTCTCCTCCGATGTTGGGCATTTATGTCCTAGGTAGGTATGCGGGAATTCTAAGATGGATCTACCAGGATACATTTACGGGGCCTTTAGCTACTCACTTATTATTATTCGCTTTATAAAAGGTGATTGCACTTTGTAAGGGTTGTCATACTTGTCGTTTAGCACACCTTACCCACATGGAACCTCTCTTTCTTATGTATGTACCACACTTGGGCCTTCGAATGCTATTCTTCACATAATTTATCCAGTTGCACGTTTTTTTAGGCAATGTTACATGCATGGTGTTATCGCACAAATTGTAGGTTGGGAAAAGCCCGACCCAATCCACAAGATGGCAAGAACTATGGGAATACCTACCCACTGTCACCTTTGGTAAGTACTCCCCTCGCTTAGTGAAGGAGAAATCCTACACAAGGGGTGTATCCCGGGTGACCCTAGGGGGAAATGAGATGCAAAGTAGAGTAATGGAAGATGATGCCCCTATAAGTCAAGCTAAGAGATGGAAGATGGCTTGGAGATGAGTCTTGGTGATGGTAAATAGTTGCCAGAAACTTGAGTACCTACAGAAAATAATTGTACCTACCCGAGAGAAAAGAAAAAACAAGTATACAAGCCCAATATCGAAATGGACAAGCAAATGAAGCTTGCTGTCCTATATAGCAGCAGTAAACAGAAATATATATCAGCAAGAACAATAGCTAGTTACTGCAGATTTAACCATCAAAATTGTCAAATAATTATTGGACAATGAAGTACTAAAACAGTAGATAACTTTCCAATACTTAAGCATGAACTTTGATGGTAAATTAGGGTTGCTAGATGAAGTTATCAGGAAAATATTATGGCGGCCTTATGGCTATAGAAAACAATTGCTACAGCAACAAGATTCAACCACCAAAAATCACAAGTAAACCACCCAAAAGATGCACAAGATTAGTAGATTAGTATGGCAACTTCTTAGTAATTTATGACAGTGGAATAGTGAGTAAGAGAAAGAAATTTAAATGAGTATGCAGCCCTAATGGCTGTAGCATAAGTTTGTAACAACAGCAAGATATCCTTGACCAATCAAAATGCCCTAGTGGCTCAAGCAAGCTATTAAGGCAAAGAATTGATTCCACTTCAAACAAATTCAATATCTCGTAAAATCACGCATTACAATGCAAATAATTTATTTCTCCAATGCAAAAAATGATTAATGCCTTGCTAATGGGTTATGGAGTCTCTTGTGTAAGAGCTAGGGTTTGCAACTTATTTAGGGGTGTAAGCCATTTTACTCCCTAGAGCATGCAAAACCTAGCAAGGTAAATCTAGGAGGGTGTAAGCCCTTTTACTCCTCCTAGCAACCTTTGCAAAATAGCTTATCCAAGAAAATAGTGTTAGATCTTAGTGGAGGGTGTATGCCCTTATACTCCTCCAAGAGCTTAACAAAATTAACCTTGCAACCAAGATAGAAACAACACAATACATAAATTCCTTACCTAGTCCAAGAATTAGCAAGATAAACTCTTCCTTACCAAGAATATTCCACCACATATGTAAGAACAAGCATCAAGAGAGATAGCGCACCACTTCTTCACCAATAGACAAGTGTAAAGCATCCAAAAATTGCACAAGAGAGAGAGAGATAAGATTTGCCCAATAGGGGTGAAAATTTCAGACAAGTCTCTCACTCAAGAGAGAGTGAGTTATGATATAATGAAATGAATTTGATCTTTATTTATACAAAAACTCCTAAAAGTGTTTGTCCACATTTAGTTAGGGTAAACCACAAAATAAGGGGGCCATCCCCCTTTATTTTTCCCCTTTACAAAGTAATTTAAATTTAACTTAAAATTTGCACATAAGAAACCCTAGAAACATGACATCACATCCTAAAAGGTGATGTTTTGGCACTTTGAGGAGGTCGTTGGGTTGTTTAAGAGAGTGCTAGGACTTCAAAGGCCATGTGTCACTGTGCAATGTGTCTTCCTTCTCCATCAATCATGCCAAACCATCTTCAAGCATCACCACCATCATCAAAACCCTAGCCCGAGGGTGACGTCAAGCCCTCGAAGATAACGTCTTGGCCTCCAAAGGCAAATCGTTGGGCTTGTAAGGGCTAGGTGAGGTCCTCCAAGGTCTCTTCCTTTGCCTCCAAAGGCAACGTTCAAAAACACTATAGAGAATGCCAAAAGCATCACAAAGTACATCTACAACCACTCATGGGTTCTGAGCCTGATGAGGAAAAACACAGAGAAAAGAGAACTTCTTAGGCCTGCCATCACAATATTTGCAACTCACTTCTTGACATTGCAATCTATGGCTTCCCAATCAAGTAACTTGCAAAAAATGTTTGCATTTGATGAATGGAATGAATCTCAGTGAGCCCGCAGACCAAATGGCAAAGACACCAAAAAGAAAGTTAATGATCCCAGATTTTGGAAAAAAGCAGCAGAAATTGTGAAAATTGTCGAGCCACTTGTTAAGGTGTTGCAGCTAGTGGATGG
>JZKD02S2068786.1:302660-339142 GCA_000966675.3 Picea glauca | reverse complement strand
ATATATATATATATATATATATATATATATATATATATATATATATATATGGAAGAATGTCTTCTTGATGTTGTCTAAACATCAATACTCCCTCTCAACTAGGGAGACAGTCTTCCTGATGTTTTCCAAACATCAATACTCCCTCTCAACTAGGGAGACATTCTTCATCATGCCAAATCTTATCTTTGAAGTATACAAACTTCACTTCTAGACTCATGAAACTTGTCTATTAGTCTTGGGAGATGTCTCTCTCCCACCTAAACTAAGGGGAAACTCCTTCCGTGACTCTCCCTTTGAGCCAAATGACTCTCTTCAAGATCAGGCTCACTCTGGGTCCGCATGTGATAGCATCTATCGTCTTGAGTCTTTATCATTCCCTGTCAAATCACCATGACTAGCACAAATACCACACCGAGTTTGTTCACTACAAGTACAGACCTGTGAGTGAATGTCAACCCGATTCTAACTGACACGTGGAAATCACCTCAAACACCTCGAGTTCATATTATTCCTTGTCATGATCAAGGAAGGACTACATTTGGGCCCACTTACCATAAGTACACCTTTGTGATAAATGCATCCTATCTCCCTTGGTGTGCAGCCCAATCTAGGAGAAGTTGCACTCGATGCTTACTCAGTACATTGTAGCAAAAGGTTTGTCACACATGGCACTCCTATGTGTACTTCTAGAGGCTACTCCCTCTAGAAACACTAGGGTCAACTCCCCATAGTGTCTAACATCAAGGTCATCTCCCTTGACATGTCCTCATGTGCTCTCCACAAGGGACATTGGGCTATAAGCCCAAACCCACCTATCCCTTCTTAGATAAGTGTCCTCATAGATCAAATCAACTCAGTCACGGAGGAGTATGATCTAGATAATTTATGTCCCACATGGAACTCCCTTGTGGACTTCTAGAGGATACTCTCTCTAGAAACACTAGGGTCAACTCCCCATAGTGTGTGACGTCAAGGTCAAATCCTCTTGACATGTCCTCATGTGCTCTCCACAAGGGAAGTTGGGCTGAAATCCCAAACCCACTTATCCCTTCTTGGATAAGTTTCCTCATAGATCAAATCAACTCATTCACAAAGGAATACAATCTGGAGAATGTCTCAGGAAGCTGCAAACATCAACACTCCCTCTAAACGAGGGATGCATTCATTGCCACGCCAAGTTTGTCACGAAATTACTCTAACTTCGTCTTGGTAAAGGGTTTGGTAAGAACATCAACAACCTGCTCATCTGTAGGAAGGTACTACACTAGTACTGCCTTCCTCTGCACCATGTCTTGGATGTAATGGTACTTGATCTCAATGTGTTTCAATTTTTCATGAAACATTGGATTCTCTAAGAGCTTCACACAGATCTGGCTATCACAATGAATAATGATGGAATCCAACACATGTCCAAATAAATATGCAAGGAGCTTGCGAAGCCACACTTATTTGCGGACTTCCACACTCAATGCAATGTACTTTGCTTCTGTGGTGCTCAAAGCCACACAAGTATGTTTTCTGCTACACTAGGAAACCATGGCGGATCCCAAAGTGAAGCAACACCCAAAGGTGCTCTTCCTGTCCACTGCGCTCCCTTCCTAATCAGAGTTAGTATATCCCTGCAATCTCATGTCAATATTGGAAGTATATCTCAAACCATGTCCAACTGTGCCTCGCAGGTATATCATCACATGCTTCACAACAATCTAGTGTGTTTGTCTCGATTGACTCATAAACTCGCTAAGTGCACTCACTGCATATAAAATATCTAGTCTAGTGTTAACTAGATACATCAATGATTTAATCAGTTGTCTGTACAGGGTTGGATCAATCTCGTTGGAATAGGAAGAAGACACACTTAATTTCTTTAGATTCGTCACCATTGGTGTAGTCATGGGCTTACAGTTCAATATCCCGAACTTCTTCAATTTCTCAACTGTGTACTTCCCCTAACTCAGGAAGATCTCATTAGTTATTTTCCACACCTTTAGTCATTAAGAAATAGTGCATCATACCAAGGTCCTTTATCTCAAACTCAGAGGCCAATGCATACTTGCATTCAACAATAAGGCTCTTTGTACCGGTGAGGAATAAATCATCAACGTAGAGGAACAAAATCAGGAACTCACCATTAACAGTCTTGTAGTACAGTTTGGGATCAACAACACTTTTTTTGAATCCCAAACTCATTAGGTGTCCATCAATCCTCATATACCAAGCTCGAGGTGCTTGTTTGAGTCCATACAGGGCCTTATTCAAACTACACACATGAGACTCCTTCTCATGTATAACGAAACCATCTAGCTGCTTGATGTATAATTCTTCATCAATCTCTCCATTGAGAAAGGTTGTCTTCACATCCATCTGATGTAGTCTCCAACCCATGTATGTTTCAAGGGAAATAATCGCATGGATAGAAGTGTATCAAGAAATAGGAGCGAATGTCTCCTCATAATCTATTCCCTCCACCTTAGAGAATCCTCTAGCAAAAAATCTTGTTGTGTGCTTCTCAATGCTCTTGTCAACTGTATGTTTGATCTTATAGATCCACTTGGAAGTCACTACAGACTTTCCCTCAGGTCTTGGAACAATATCCTACACCTCATTCTTCATGATGGACTAATAATCCTCCATCATGACATCTCTCCATATTGGAGGACTAGATGCCTCCTCATAACAAGAAGGCTTAGAATCAATGATGTGACTCATAGCTATGGATTAACACATATATATCTGAGGTCTCTTGCTCTCTCAAAAGGTACCATGAAGAGTTGTATGTCCTTTTGCCTCCTGCAGAGTCTGACGAGGCCATACAGGTCTCTTTCGACCTATTGTAATATCTATGGTAACATCAACTGGATCTACAAGATTAACAAGATCAATTGGATCAATAGGATCAACTATCTCCCTCTAAACTGCTGGAGGGTGAGGGGGACAAGGCACCATCTATTCCTGTCTCTCACTATCAATCTCCATGTGAGATCCTCTAGATCTCCTAAAGGCTACCTCCTCTTTAAAGGTAACATCTCTACTCACCTCAATCTGTCTCCGACTAGGGATGTAGATCTGGTATGCCTTTGAAGACTCACTGTACCCCACAAATGTACCCTTTTTGCTTGAAGGGTCCAACTTGGTCCTTTTCTCCTTGGGTACATGAAAGTATACTAGACACCCAAATATCCTGAAGTGTCCAACCTCAAGTTTCACTCATGAACTCTGTCCATACTAGACATCTCGTGGTTCCCTCATGGAACACATGTCTAAGACATATCGAGGTTCACTCGTGAAACTAATGTCTTACAAGACGTATCGAGTTTTCCTCGTTAAACCAATGTCTTGGTTCCTTCATCTGACCATCTGAGGAACGTCAGCATAAAATCCACATTCCCTCATACTAGTCCATACTTTTATTCAACTACAACAATTGTTGTTCTTGCATTCGTCTTCCTCCCCATTGCCTTAATAACTATTAAAGAAGAGAGGCTTGTTTAGGTAATCTGTACTGATATTTCCTCCACCAGAGCAAATCTCCAGGTTCCAAATTCAAACTATACTCTAGAGAGAGAAATGAATGTTCATGAACCCAGTTGCAAGTAAACAAATGCAGGTAAAGATCGTTGTTTTCATTTCTAGAATCTAAAGTTTCTTATTCAAGGCTTTGCTCGTATGCTTTCTCAGGAGTGCATTTAAGGAGGAAACCCTATCCACCGAGTTTTCAACTGTATCTCTTTGTTTCTTGAATAAAAACAATATTGGCAAGTCCTCATTCTCGATCATAGTACTTAACATACCTTGTCAAAGATTCATCAATTCTATTGAAATATTGGGTGGCATCATCCATCCAAGGAAGAAGCAGAAGAGAGGATGATTCCCCATGGGGATGATGAGAGTGCCTTCCTAATACAAGGATCTGGTGTGACGATGGTGATACTCATGAGCATACACGTACTCAACACACTTGCCTCTCTTCAATGCAGTGACAACATGGGTGTGGAACCAAGGCTTATACCACCATTCAATCTTGTTAATCACATTCCCTTTGCAAGTCAACTCTTCTCTTGAATCATACCCGCCTGTTGTGATCATAGTGTTTGTCTCATTGAAGATCATAGTTTCAACACAATTAGGCACCCTTTTCTTCGTAATCGTTTTGAGGCAGACGAAAGGATTCTAAGTAGTGGTTGGCAATGTTGTCCAGGTTATCGGTGACAGGACTGTAAGTGACCTTCATGTATTCCTTGACTGGAGTGAGTCAGAACTCGGCTCTGACAAGCAATCTGATGGAACCAAGTGACCAAGGCACCACATGGAAGAGGTCAGGGTACTCATTGTCGGCACTGGCCTTGACCAGAGACTCATCGGCCAAGACGAGCTCGTAGGAAACGTAGGTATCGAAGAAAAGGCTGAAGAGGTGGTTGTTTCCCTCGATGTCATAACCATTGATGATCCCACCCATGCTGAGATCATTCAGTTCAATGAGCACTTGGGGTGCCATCCCCAACGACATCACGATGACGCTACCCTCCAACATGCAATCCATGGGCTCACACTTGATGAGAATCCTCTCCCTATCCACCCACACAATGTCTTTGAGATGGAAGAGATCCACCTTGAACATGTGAGAATGCTTGTGCTTCGAGTGCCTCACAGAGATCTTGAACCATGACCTCTGCACCGTGCAGATCATCCCGTCGAGATTCATGTCCAAGATATTTATGTGATCCTTCACTTTCTTGATCGCTTGCCTGTGCTTCTCCTCCGACGGGGGCCCATGGATCATGTGTCAGATAGTATCTCGCCATTGAATATACTGATAGAAAAAGAAGGATAGAGGCAAAATGATGGGGAATATCAACACCCACCTGAACCACACCAGAAAATCTTATTGAATTTCAAAGCTAATAAAATTCCACTTCAATAACTGAAGGAATATGCTTTCGTGTAACAAAACATAAGCTAGCTCTCTCATTTTTCTGGGCCCTCCCGAGAGGGAGTTTAGCCCAGTCTGGCTCTGATACCATGTTGATTTTTAATATGAGAATGAATATGTAAGATTGATTATTACAATGATGAGTGTTTTGTATATAGAGAACATATGGTGACCATCCATGAAAGGATGTGTCCCTAGGATAATAAATAACTACTAATTTATTATATATAATTATACTTTGTATTATAAATATCTTGTCATATATTGAATGTCTTCCCGATGTTCAAACATCAACATTTAAGAAAAATAAATAAATAAGAAACTTGTGCACCCGATTCATGGAAGGGTTTGAATAGTCATTAATAGAGTTACCATAGATCAGATTTACTGCAAACCAGATTCATCATAGACCCAACGATACATATTCACCCAGTAACATCACAAAAGTAATATTCATTACTGTAGAGATAATATTCACTGCATCAATTCACCTCAGAGATAATATTTACCATCGTATGTATTCACCACAGAGATAATATTCACTGCAGAGATATACTCACCACATATATAATATTCACCGCAGAGATATACTCACCACTGTATGTATTCTATAGAAGATGTCAATGCATTCAATTTTTACTATGAAAATATATATAGTATAATAAAAAATTATCAAATATATATAGTAAAATAAAAATTTACTAAGTTTCCCCGGATGGGGTGTTAGTGCGAGACAAATGGCGCGAAGCGGGAGAGCGGTCAGGCCAGCAAGGCAGGGAGCCATGTGATGAGCTCGTGCCTATTACCGCCGCTTCGACCCTGCATTAATTCGCTTTCACGTCGCTGCAGCACCATTAACTCTGATGTGCCCGACCCTCATTACGAACTTCACTATGGCTTTTCTGACTGCAAGTGCTTTTCATCCTCGCTCGAGGAATGACCCCCACATCCCTCCACTGCCTTGGCTTGGATTAACCTAGACTTTCATGGTGTTCGCAGCCCTCGACCCTCTCCAGGCTCTCTGCATTTTCTTGGAGCACTTATCCATTATCTGCCTTCAAACGGAGCACATTATGTCGCGTCAAAGAGGAAGGCCATGAAGAGGCTCTCCATGGCATCCTCCTCGGCCCCGAACCTCTGTTTCTCCCCCTGGTTCTCCCTCCATGTTCTCCTCACTGCCTCTGTAGCTCGAGCTAGAACCTCTCGCCTCCTCCACCCCACCTGCCTCCCGGTTCGAATGCCTAGTCATTACTGATAGCTCGTCGGGCTCTCTTTCGCGTTTTCCTGCCGTCCCACCGAACTCCAGAATCAGCGAACCTTCTCTTGCACCGGTAGCTGGCTCCTCAAAGCCACCCATGGGGGCACCACCTCTTCTTCGACGTGCCCAAAACAACGCGTACGCGTCTACCGACTTCTTCCCTGATTCACAGCTAAAAGAAAGTTTAACTATTCTCTATGGTCTGGTCTTCGAACTTCGTCAGGGAATGGAGGACCTCCAATTCTGACTGCAGATTATGGACAGAAAGATCTCGACCCTTCTTCAGATTCTATCCACCTTCCAGGATGATTTCCCCTCCACTCCAGAAGGCGCGACTTGAGCAGAGGAATTCCATGCAGAGAGCGACGACAGGAATGCTCAGCCGCCACGTTCAACATAGGTCATTGTGGAGCAGGTCAAGCATGAAGACACGGAGGCTACGACAGCTATAGGCCAACATGTGTACAGTCCGCCTGGAGATGCCCTGCCAGCTTCCAACAGGGACGAGAGAAACGTGGATGCTGACATGCATTTGGAAGGCAAAGGGACACCCATTGAAGAGGAACCTTGGTATGCGACAGTTCTAGCCACATGGCCAGGTTACTTGCCAAGTGTCTGACCCCACAGGGGTTCTTTTCTCTTTAATAGTTTCTTTTCTTAGCTGTAGCTTAGTCAGCTTAGTTCTGTTTCATATGACTGTTAGACTGTCAAATGCTAGACTTACCCGACTGGCTGAACTGGTTTCCCCTCTATTGGGGCAGTTCAGTAATTACAGTGCGGTTATTTTCAAGTTTTTGTACCTCTGGTCTGGTTTTTTGAAGGCCCTTTATATATAAAATCTCTTACTTACAAAAGATTTTTTTTTTACTAAGTTTAAAAATAAAAATTTATCAAGTTTATGGAAAATGTAATTAGTATTAATTTAGTATTAATGTAGAGATCCAAATTAAAAACCTTTCAATTAGCAATTTTAAAAGCATAACTTGACATCCTATAAAAAAATATTGAATTATTTTAACTATATAAATATAAAAAAAACTAATAGCTAACTCTCCCTCTTGATGAGAGTCCTCAAAAACATGGAGGATCCATGCTTCTCCACTCTCAACTTTCATGTTAAACACAAGGACCATTCAATATTTTTACATATGATAAAGTAATGAAGCTAAACAATCATACAAGTGATGAATCCCAAGGAAGGACATACAAAAGCCTTATAAGGTACTCGAAGATATATCATTTCAACACACTCCTTTCAATTCATTGCATTTTGATCTCCCATTATATTTTGATATCCAATATGAGGAGACGATGTTCTATGTTAATGTGATATAAATATATCAACATAGATTATTTAAAAACAATAGATCATTGGAGGGAGACGACCTGCCAAGCTGTCCCTATTAAAATAGGACGAGGCTTCACCATAATTCCATATTTCAAAATCAAAGAAGTAACCTAGTTATGAAGAGTGTTTCATTTGGATTAAATTTTTCACCCCATGTCAACTTTAGAATAGATGAAAGATACAATGAAGGAAAATACATAATTCTCTAGCAGGTAAATCTATGATGACATTATATCATATCAAATATTTATTGAGAGTGAAGGATATGCCAATATGGGGTTTTGGCAAACATAAATATGATGGATGGCACCAATTTTCTACAATAAAAATGAGAAAGATGGTCTTCTCTCTCTCTCTCTCTCTCTCTCTCTCTCTCTCTCTCTCTCTCTCTCTCTATATATATATATATATATATAATTTTTTTCCTTGGAATAACTCCCGGGGAAACCCATTGAGCACTTCCCCTCATTTTGAGGATGGTACGTTTCCAGGAAAAAGAAACCTTGGGAGTATGCCTCATCTTCCATGGAAACACATTGCAATATCAAAGTTGAATTTGGAGAATTTAATCGTTGGTAGAATGCTTTGCTTCTAGTCTTTGCTCTACAGTATGCATTTAGTGAATATGTGATCTACTTTCTTAGTTAGTTGCCTTTATTGTAGAAAAATTGCATATATGATTAATGTGCTCTCCAATAGGCAAGGCATAGTGCTTGCAACTTACCATAAATGTGACTTACCCTGGTACCAATGTCAATAGAATTCTCTGTACATTACACACACACACACACAAATTGTGATGCTTTAAATTAAAAAATTAATAAGTATTAAATTGAATATCTTTTTTTGCACCAAGTAACTTGCAAATGGATTTTTTATACCATATCGAGATACAAAATATGTCGATTTATCATATGGCAACTACACTCTATCTTTCCCATTGGAGAGCACATTAATCATATATTAAAATTTGATACAATAAAGGCAACTAACTAAGAAAGTAGATCACATCTTCACTAAAAGAAGACTATAAAGCAAAGACTAGATGCATAACATTTCTGCCAATGATTAACTTATCCAAATTCAACTTTGATATTGTAATTTGATGCCATGGAAGATGAGGCATACTCCCAAGTTTTATTTTTTCTGGAAATTGTACATAAAAATACATACATACATGTTATGTTATGTTGCTTGAATACAAAAACATGGCATCCACTCACCAAAGTGAATTCACGGTCACATAAGAGATTGACCCTACAAACACCCTGCAACCTCTTCATTCGACTCTAGAGAGAAAGGGATTTCCTTGCTTATAGAGGAAAACGACTTTGTTGTTCACTTATCTTTACAAAACCCTTACGATAATTCATCAATTCATAACCTCGAATGGACATGTCACCCTATAAGAGCTCTCGTAAAGACGAAAAATGAAAACATTGAATGGATGCATATGCATCAAACCAACTAAAAGAAACTTGAACGGACATGTCACCCTGTGCATATTTATCTCATTCCAACTGTTTATTTCCACCACTTCCATCAAACACTCGGTGGTCATGCATATGTGTCTGTGTCAATCCAACTGTCAATTCCACTACTTCCACCAGATTTGTAGATTTGAAATCCCAACCCACTTAAGCAAGACATTGTGTTGGTGACGGAAGTCACTCCTGGATTGCAGCAGGAGCAGAGCCCGACGCCCATCAGTTTATGTCACGATTATGTATGAAAGGGGTGATCGAATGGAAGTAAACTCGGACGATACTGTTTCAACTCCGAAACTAGGCCAGGGATGCATGGGCGAGTGAGGTCTTAGACATACTCCAGATAGTGAGTATTAGTAAGGGTGAGTAGGGGGAAGACTTGTATCAGAGAAATGCAAAGGTCTGTTGTCAACATCAGGTTTCTAGCAGACTGTAGGAGAATGCATTTGAACGCGTGATCTTCTTACATTCAAATGCAGGAAACCAGGGAATACAATAGCGCCACAATAAATCCTTTATCATAACACAATTGCAATAATTCATGTGAATTAGTCAATCATGAACCCCCTCAGTATGAGATGAAAACTAGATGGAATAAGGAAACTGTCTTTCATAAATAAGAAATCTTACATACAGATGCATAACTAGCAAACTAGAGTGTCTGTTAAAACATTACAATCTGGAGCTTCGCTCTACCATTGATGCTTACAAAAATGGAGAAAATGCCTACATATACTCAAAAACAACAACAACAACAACAAAAACAAGACGCTGCATTAAAAACATTGCGTCTGCATGTCTTCTGACAGTCTGTGCATGCAGACTCTGGCCGATCGTGCACCCAAGACTTGGTGTCCCCTCGGCCGAATTTGGATGGGTAACTTTCGTCAGACGTCGCCTTAACTGCGCATGGCTCCTGTAGGGGAGATAGCAACAACATTAAAGGCCAACATGGCGTGCACAGACTTTTTCTGGTCAGATGAGGACCAACCATGACCTTTTAGAGAAAATCAGTGTACAGGACTGTCTCGGGCAGACTGTCTGCCGAAACCTCCATATCTTGCACTTAATGCATGAAGAGAGGTTTCAACCACTCTTCCTTACCTTCATTTACTTCAAGCCAAAACCAGGCTTGAGGTCGGATAAAATGGCACCCGGATAACGCGATGAACCTTTCGGTGAATGGACCCGACGCCTTTGGCCCCCTTTGTGCAGCTCTTTCATTTCCCAGGGGACCACGGGATGCGACCTTGCGTTTACTCTCAAAGGAGATTTCGACGTTCGCGAATAGGAAGGGGCTGATCCTTGCTTCTTGAAATCGCGATGAGAAAAACGCTGAGACAGCTTAATCTGGCGCCACGCATCCCTCTAGATCTGACAGCTCTGAACTCTCCCGATGATGCTGTGGGCCCGGGTCCTGGACACTCCCGTCACCTCGCGCATCGGGAATATGACGATGCTGCACCTTGCGCCTCGAAATCGCAATGGGCGAAACGATGAGGAGCCTAATCGCGCGCCAGGTGTCTCCTGTGGATGGACAACCGAGATCGCTCCATAATACTGCGGGCCCAACTTTGGGCACCTTCGACGCTTTCAGGGTTTGGGGTTTCGAGATGCAGAATGATATGGAACTTTCTCCCTTTGAACTCACGACTGCCGAAAAGCCGACATGACCAGATCACACGCCACACGCCCTCTGGGTGGGCGGCTGAGATTCTTCCCCGCATACAATATGGGCGTGATGTGTTTGCGCTAATTTCGGTGGAACTTCGCTAACCACGATTTCCCGCTAACCGTTGATCTACTCCTTTGGATGAATCCTGACCATTGAGATCAGACTGCTCGCTCGCTTGATTTTTAGCCTGAAATGGGGCTTTACGTGCTACGCTTGGGTGTTCTTCATGCAACCTGTAGACCTGGATGCTCTCGAGCCCAAG
This sequence comes from Picea glauca, assembly GCA_000966675.3. NCBI lineage: Eukaryota > Viridiplantae > Streptophyta > Pinopsida > Pinales > Pinaceae > Picea > Picea glauca. The sequence goes on along the minus strand of JZKD02S2068786.1, from coordinate 328,182 downwards.
ACAAGAATTGTCGCTAACATTAGGCTCCATGGGGGATAGAGTCATCCATGTGATGCTCTAAGAACTCATTCCGCAGCTTCAGTGCCCTGCTGTTGGGCTATGGAGTCCGGCTCAAAACATCCCGCTACTGAAAATACAAGCCGAAAAATAAAAGCAACAAAATAAAGATACATGCTCAAAGGAGCTTATTTATATACAATCCTAAAATAATAAAACACTTTACATGGGGCTAGGTGAAGGAAAATTTCCACCATAGCCATTCAAGCAGCTTCCTGGATAGAAGCTCCTTCCTTCTGTCAATGATCATCAGCAGATGGTGTAACCGTGACAGCATAACGGTTACACTCTTCAAATCCTCCTTATAGGATAAAGTTGAAATGAAATAGGGCAGCTCCAAAGCATAAGGGAAATGCCACTCCATGTATTCGCTGACAGGGTCATCAAATGAGTGGCCAATTCCAGGAAATTGGCGATAGACAGCCTCTTCTACTACACAGTTGTTCACATGCGGTCGAATATCTCTGATAAGCACAGGCGGGTGAATAACTGAAGTGGGCTCGGTGATCTCAGGTGGTGGCTGCTCACTGACTGGTTCTGAACAAAGGGCAGACTGCTCCTCTGGTTCTTTTTCCTCTTCTTGGCTCTCCCCCAGGTCAGATTCGTATTCATCATAAACAGCCCCCCCGGGTAAATTCTTCTCTTCCTCGTACTGCTCAACGTCTCCTGAAAGACTGAGATGGCTGATTTTCTCGTAATAATTTTCCTTAGTGAGCAGAGGACAAGGTTCTGTGACCTGCTCTTGGAAACCCAACATATCGAGCTCAGACTCTGATCCGTAACTGGCATAAGTGGGTTGGATACTTTGATAAGAAAAAGGTAATGCGGGGTTCTGCTGCTCCTCTTCTAGATAATCATCAAAGTTGGGGGGGGGGGACAGAGCTTCTCCAACTTGCAAAAGTGGAACTATCCCCCGCTCCTCCGTTTCAACCCTGAATGTAAACACATCATGGGAAATCTCGTGAAGGAAAAGAGAACAATCCTCTTCCACAACTACCTCTTCAAAAGCGCTGCTCAAATCATCTTCCTTGAAGACTGGAAAATTCTCTCCGTTGCCTTTAGATTCCAACCTTGCATGTTGGGCAGTGAGAGATTTTGCCTGCTCTATTAGTTCACTCAGAGCATCTTCCTCCCCCAGTCTTCTATCCTTACAACCCTCATCATCACAACCTCCATCTGACATAATCATATCTGGGAGGATTTCTTCTTCTTGGCTCTCCCATAGGTCAGATTCATAATGACCATAAATAGGACCCGTGGGAAAGATTTTTTCATAATCGACCTCAATAGAGATGCTAAGGGCCTCTGCTTCAAAGGATGGGAAATCCTCAGCACATTGTTCAGCTTCCCACCTGTCAAGTCTGGCAGTGATAGATTTTACCGGCTCCATAACTTCGCCCGAAGCATCTTCTTCCTCCCCGGGATCTTCATAATCATCCATTGTAGAGATACCAAAATCCTCTATACATCGCTCAACTTCCCACCTGTCAAGTCTGGCAGTGATAGATTTTACCAGCTCCATAACTTCGCCCGAAGCAGCTTCTTGCTCCTCGGGATCTTCATAATCATCCATTGTAGAGATACCAAAATCCTCTGTACATCGCTCAGCTTCCCACCTGTCAAGTCTGGCAGTGATATATTTTACCAGCTCCATAACTTCGCCCGAAGCAGACGAATGGGGAGGAGAAATGACTGATTTCTTATCCAGGTCATCAGGATCATCCTCATAGCCTACATAAGAGACAACTCTATCTTGTATACATTTGTTTTAGTATCCCTCACAACATCTATGAAAAATCAACTCAGAGGGATAAATCTCCTGACAATAGGCAGTTAAGGCTGCATGGAATTCACTGAGTGAAGAAATGCTAGCAGGGGGTAAAGAATGATACCATCTATGCACATCCCCTGCAAACGAGAACATGAACATCTTCAGTAATACATCTTCATGATGTATCTCCCACTAACGCATGAGTTCATGAAACTCACTGAGGTGTTGAGCAGGGTTGTCCTCTTCAGATTTTCCAAATATGGGCAAATAATCGCCCCATTCATTTGGAGAGGGGACAACATTAGCAAAACCAGGAATAGCAGAAAAATCAAAAGGAGCAAACCTGCGAGCAAGGATTTTCTCCATATCGAACCAGTGGAGTCGTCAATCGATCCTTGAATCATGGAGTCGCCAGGTGAAAGATGCACAACTTCAAATATGCTTGGTCCTTGTTCACCATCAAAGGCCAGATCTTAACGTTGTCGTTACCCCAGGAAGCTTCTCAGGCTGAGAAAGCAGCTGCTGAAACCTTCTCGAGAAATCTCCTTTGGGTCAGCTTTCAGGCGTGCTAAAGTAGCTACAACTGAAACAATGAAGTGGAAACAATGGAGTCGCCAAGTGCACAGTAGCAATCTTTAAGGGCTCTGATGTCTGATGCACCTTCAGAATCAGAGGCTCAATGTCGTTCTGCCCAGGGAAAATCTTCAACTTCGTCCCCGGTAACGACGCCAGAAATGTTGGCGACGGAAGTCACTCCTGGATTGCAGCAGGAGCAGAGCCCGACGCCCATCAATTTATGTCACGATTATGTATTAAAGGGGTGATCAAATGGAAGTAAACTCAGATGATACTGTTTCAACTTCGAAACTAGGCCAGGCATGCATGGGCGAGTGAGGTCTTAGACATACTCCAGATAGTGAGTTGTAGTAAGGGTGAGTAGGGGGAAGACTTGTATCAGAGAAATGCAAAGGTCTGTTGTCAACATCAGGTTTCTAACAGACTGTAGGAGAATGCATTTGAACGCGTGATCTTCTTACATTCAAACACAGGAAACCAGGGAATACAATAGCGCCACAATAAATCCTTTATCATAACACAACTGCAATAATTCATGTGAATCAGTCAATCATGAACCCCCTCAGTATGAGATGAAAACTAGATGGAATAAGGAAACTATCTTTCATAAATAAGAAATCTTACATACAGATGCATAACCAACAAACTAGAGTGTCTGTTAAAACATTACAATTCGGAGCTTCGCTCTACCATCGATGCTTACAAAAATGGCGAGAACGCCTACATATACTCAAAAACAACAACAACAACAACAAAAACAAGACACTGCATTAAAAACATTGCGTCTGCATGTCTTCTGACAGTCTGCGCATGCAGACTCTGGCCGATCGTGCACCCAAGACTTGGTGTCCCCTCGGCCGAATTTGGACGGGTAACTTTCGTCAGATGTCGCCTTAACTGTGCATGGCTCCTGGAGGGGAGATAGCAGCAACATTAAAGGCCAACATGGCGTGCGCAGACTTTTTCTGGTCAGATGAGGACCGACCATGAACTTTTGGAGAAAATCAGTGTACAGGACCATCTCGGGCAGACTGTCTGCCAGAACCTCCATATCTTGCACTTAATGCATGAAGAGAGGTTTCAACCACTCTTCCTTACCTTCATTTACTTCAACTGAAAACCAAACTTGAGGTCGGATCAAATGGCACCCGGAGAACACGATGAACCTTTCGGCGAATGGACCCGACGCCTTTGGCCCCCTTTGTGCAGCTCTTTCATTTCCCAGGTGACCACGGGTTGTGACCTTGCGTTTACTCTCAAAGGAGCTATCAGCGTTCGCGAATAGGAAGAGGTTGATCCTTGCTTCTTGAAATCGCGATGAGCGAAACGCCGAGACAGATTAATCTGGCGCCACGCGTCCCTCTAGATCTGACGACTCTGAACTCTCCCGACGATGCTGTGGGCCTGGGTCCTGGACACTCCCGGCACCTCGCGCATCGAGAATATGACGATGCTGCACCTTGCGCCTCGAAATCGCGATGGGCGAAATGGCGAGGAGCCTAATCGTGCACTAGGTGTCTCCTGTGGATGGACGGTCGAGATCGCTCCGTAATACTGCGGGCCCAGCTTTGGGCGCCTTCGACGCTTTTGGGGTTCGGGGTTTCGAGATGCAGAATGATATGGAACTTTCGCCCTTTGAACTCGCGACTGCTGAAAAGCTGACGTGACTAGATCACACGCCACGCACCCTCTGGGTGGGCGACTGAGATTCTTCCCCACATACAATATGGGCGCGATGTGTTTGCGCTAATTTCGGTGCAACTCCGCTAACCACAATTTCCCGCCAACCATTGATCTGCTCCTTTGGATGAATCCTGACCGTTGAGATCAGACTGCTCGCTTGCTTGATTTTTAGCCTGAAATGGGGCTTTACGTGCTACGCTTGGGCGTTCTTCATGCAACCTACAGACCCGGATGCTCTCGAGCCCAAGACAAGAATTGTCGCTAACACATTGCAATGGGAAACATGCTGCCATATATCTATATTCCAATACACATCAAACCAACCAAAGGAAACTTGAAAGAACATGTCATCCCGTAAGAGCTCTTTCTGAAAGAGAGAAAAAAAACGTTGAAAGGACGCCACTTAAATGGTCACCACGTTAAAAGCATTGTACACCAGTGAAGGACAATACACTCGTTAAAAGCTCTCACCCATTTGAAAACAAATAATCCGAAGCTATTGACGACAGTCATGACACACACCAAATCGATTTTTGTAAGAACAAAGATATCAGTCGAATCCATTTCCATATGCATGAAAATATCAATAAGACAAAATAATAATTTTGCTACTAATTTTAAATCTTGTAATACGTGAAGGCTACAATAAGACTCTATTTTTTTAGCCAATAAGATGTTAGAAAAATAATTTTTTTATTATAATGAAAATATATTTTTTATTATAATAAAAATATATTTTTCTATTTACCATGTTCAACCTTAGATTTGGTTCAATTTTTTTAAGTCAAAGACAAAGTAATGTGAAAATCAAAACAAAAACTCAACACTATATATTGTCCGAGGTAATATAATAAAAAATAAAACAAAAAACGAAAAAAGACAATGACTCGCATGTCATTTTTGCTAACTTTCCTTTTTTTTATATTGTAGTTTTTTTTTTTTCAATTTCCTCCCACATTTTTCCCATGATATTGTTTAAGTAGTAATTCTCATGTCATTTTTACTAACTTTCTTCTTTCACATTGTGGATTATTGTGGTTAAATTTTCTCCTTATATTTTTCTCTCATGATTTTGCGTATATTTTGGTTGTATAGCTTAAATAATAACTCAAAAACCTTAACAAAATATGTGCATTATAACCATCACTTACTCCATTAATTGTGAGTTCGTTTGAGATGTAATGCCTATTTTTTTTTATTGAGTTTCATTTTAGAAAATTAATTTTTATGGAGATATATTTTTTTTTGTGAAATCCAACTTTCACATCTTCTTTGTATCAACAATAAGACTATTTGTGTGTTACATTAGTGTATTAATAGTAGGATACCTTCCACCCTCCTCTTAACATCGTCGATATTGGTGTTTTATTTTTCTAATGCGTTACTAGTCTATCATCCTAGAACAATGTATGGTTTTCTCATGTTTATAAGTGCTTCATTAGCTTGGCAACTTGTGGAAAATATTAGACCCAATGATGTATTATTTCTATTAAGGAAAAAGATCAATATAAAGAGTAGTTTTGCGAGAAACAAAGAAAACCCCATTCTTTTTTATAGAGTTGGCACTCCTCTATCGTTAAGTGACTCGTATTCTTTATTTCTTTGATCAAATAATATGTGAGAGTGTTATGCATCTAAACTTCTTTATCAAATTTTAAAAAATGGCTTTTTAATTAACTCTCATCTAAACTTCTTTATCAAATTTTTAAAAATAACTTTTTAATTAACTCTCATCTAAACTTCTTTATCAAATTTTTAAAAAAATGGCTCTTTAATTAACCCATGTATTATTTTAAAACACAAATATCCCTATGAAAAGACTAGGCAGCGTCATATCATAAAATAAAAGATTATAATTATGAAATCTATTTGCTCATCTCAACAATCGATGCGTTCATAAGACAAGTAAGAAAAAGATGCATCCAACACAATGCTTAAGATGAAAAACGTGATTTAAAGCTTTAAGTAATAGTAATCTTTTTAGAAAGCTTTAAATGATTTAAATATTAATATCATAGTGATGTAAAGGAACACATACTCAAGATTTCTACTTTGTAATACAAAGTCTTAAACCATAAAAGCTAGGTGCTCCCTGATAACTTTCTATGGAGTTTACTTTAAACAATAATAATAATTAGGTTTTTATGTGAAATTTGTTCAAATTAGAAATAATGTTTTCCAAAGGTGCTCCTTGATAACTTTCTATGGAGTTAGGTTCTTATGTGAAATTTGTTCAAATTAGAAATAATGTTTGCCAAAGGTATTATATGACTCCCATGATCTAAATGAACAATATAAATAAAAGCGTTCACCTTTTTCAGGTAAGGAAATAATGTTTGCCAAAGGTATTATATGACTCCCATGATCTAAATGAACAATATAAATAATATAAATAAAAGCGTTCACCTTTTTCAGGTAAGGATGGGCTCCCACATACCATAAATGTAGAAAAACTTATAAAGAAATAAAGATGAGAATTAGAAGTCAACCTCCCTAACATAAGCTTGTGAAAAAAATTAAAAAATAGATGACTTAATGATTGTGAACGAGAAGAAGTAAATGGAAAAGGGAAGGCTTGGACATATGCACTCACAAAATGTAGAGGCAAAATGCTAGAATCTAAACCTTTTCTTCTCCGGACTTATATTTATAGGATGTATATGCTCCACAAACCTTAACTACCATAGTTGTTTCATGAAATTCAGAAATTTCACAATGTGCTTCACAGACTTAGGAAACTTTGGATATCACCTCCATTGCTTTATTAACCCATACCTTGATATACACATACACACAATAATTTCTTCTTTCGCTTGAAGTGAAAGCATTTCACTCTCAATAGTGTTTAGAATGGAACATGGCTCATGAGCAAATGGAACCATGCTCTGTGTTATCTATAACAAAATCTATCAACCATTTTCTTATTTTGGTCTTAGGAAAACTTGTGAGACTATCAAAATTTGAACCTATAGTTGATTTTGCGTTATTCACTTTCTCTTCCATCTCTTCCTTTGTTGTAGGCTTGCCATTTATTTTAAACTAGGAGAATTGATATCATATAAAAGGTTGTAGCCAAGGTTAAACAAAAAGGTTACAACAATTGCTAGCCTTATATTTCAAGCAAAATTGCTAGCTCATTATCTGCGAAAAACAAAGAATACTTATGTACACAAGAACTACATCCCGATATTTCTTACATGTATTTTTTCTAGAAAAAAACTCCTATGATTCTAATTACTTTGCGAAACATAACACTTATCAAAATACATGGTGACTTTTTGCCTCTTTTAGCCCAAGATTCGTTGGATGAGATTCATGGTTGCCAATATCCATGTCTTTCAACATCTGATGCACAATGTCCTCATCCTTAAAATCTGAATGAACATAGTTTGTAGACAATTTGAAATTTGAGGTCATTGACTGAGAACTTTTACTTAAATTGAGAACCACTTTTTTTGAGCATATTACACTCCACTTCTAGAGAATCAATTTGTTGTTTTTGTTGAGCTAGAGTATTCATGATTATGGAATTTTGAATAGAAATCTAGTGCTCATTCTAATGGACTTCTGAAGTAACTAAGAAAATGGAAGTCCTAATACACTGAATGGACTCTTCATGCCTAAGAGGGATATCCAAATATCTTGGGCCTTCTTATAATCCACGAGTTCATAAAACTTGACAAAACAAGGTTGTCAATTCTTAACTAACGTGGTATTCAATTTCGACCCGTGACCATGAAACCAAGACACTAGATAAACCTAAATGTTCACCCAATGTAACATAAGAACCATGTCACTTGGTGTGTTGAAAGGACCAAATGACCAAAAGAGATGCAAAACAAAACACCAAAACCCATTGAAAATGTGTCTCAATCACCAACGAGAGAGAGACCCCTGCATTTCACCTTTGAAGAAACAATATCACAAGCACCTTGAACAACCAAGAAAAGGATTAGACCCTTGGGCTAAAAAATGTAACGAATATTCAAAAACCAACAATAGATTTCAACACATAGTAACCAAATTTCATAGGCTAGAGTGTGGCAACCTAAACCAAAATCCTAGAGGCATAAATTCCATAGAACAATCCATAAATAAAGGGAGGTTCTTACCAGTGTTATGCCAAGACTATTGACAACCTAAACCAAAATCCTAGAGGCATAAATTCCATAGAACAATCCATAAATAAAGGGAGGTTCTTACCAGTGTTATGCCAAGACTATTCCATCCTTCAGAGCATGCCTCCAACTTAAACTCCACTATCCCACCACTGTAACAATAAACCTCAACGTAGCATTTAAAGGGCATGGTGCAATTAAGAATGAGCATGTGAAGAGTTGACGCATATGTCATATCATATCCCCTCAGCTTATATGCAATCCATAGAATTTGAAAATGAGACGTGTTATTCATAAACGACATGATACGTGTCATGACTTTGTAATATGCTTGATTATGGAACTAGGTGGTAATGTAACACCCATTTTTCTTTATCACACCAACTTTGAGAGAAGTGGCCTCATTAACTTGAGCATCTGCTTTATGATTTTGATCTCATGGGACTTGGAAAAATGAGATGTTTTGAAAACTACCAACTTCCCTTAGATTGCGAGCTATGATGGAGGAAATCATATTATTGAAAGAGGAGGATTTTGATAACATTATATTAATAATTATGCTTGAATTCTCAATAACTATTAGACTCTTACTTCCCATTTCGATTGTTAGGAGTAAACTCTAAAATAGTGCATAAGATTCTACTTGATTATTAGAGGATTTTCTGAGACCTCATGTAAAGTTCATTTTTTTGTTTTCATTCAGAATCAAGAATGATCCCCTCCACACCTGCCACCTTTACAGGCTTGTCATTTCTTTGTCATTTCTTATGAGGCTAAGTCCCTCTAATTATTTCACAACATCGATTGTTTTGAAGAATAGAAAATTTCTTCCATGTTCCAATATTCCACAAGTACCAATCAATCCTTGCAATATGTCAATTCTACAATCCCATCCATGTCAAATTTACTTCAATCTAATATTGTATGGTAAGTTCTCTTTTTGTCTTTTGTGTTCACTCATATCAATGAGATTTTTGATAAATGCACAAACAATTTTTTCATTAAAATAAACATCTTTTTGTAACTCAACATTGAAGAAATTCTTTTAGAGAATGAATCCTTCTAGAAAGTATATAAACTATATATGTTATCTCCCATAATTCAAATAATAAAACCATTCTTTCTCCAATGTTAGTAGGAACAATCTCCTAGAATCACATCAATAGTTCTTAGGCTCCTTTTTCCTTCAAGAATTTCTTAGGTGTGTTGTCAAGATTAACACCGGGCTCCCTAATGACAAGAGGTTGTGTGAATAATGGATCGAGATTCAAGGAAGACTCTATCTTAACGATTTTATTTTTCAACCTACTCACACTGCTACTCATTTACAAGATGTGTTAATATATCTCTAGCTATTTAATGCATTTTTAGAGATCCAATGGGTTCTAATCCCTTAGTGTCTATAACAACATTCTAGTTTTTTGGAATCCTTATTATAAATTGCATGGTGTAAGGTGACATATTTGTCTTCAAAAGTAGGTAATTCATCTTGCATCATCACACCAACTATGAAAATTGTTTTCCTTAATCTACATGATTTCCCAATCTTACAATTTATCAAAATAACTGAATTCCATGTTATTGGCATTGTTCCCCTATGCTTCAAATTTTCCACCCTAGGCATCATTTGAGGACCTCATTCATTTTGGGATACGGGTGGTGGGCATGCCCAATTTCTTGTTTATCTTTACGGGGATCATCCCCATCACCATCATTACTAGAACCTACTCCAACTGCGTTATTTCTTCTATTGTTAGTGGGTGGTAGAGAATTTTTTTTTTAAGGTGGGGAAATGTATTTTTGACAGAGAGAAACTAAATTCCATCTACCACTAACTATAGACTTACCTCTCTATTTTTCTCCATTGCTAGGATCATCAACAACGTCTCGTTCTTCCTTTTCTCAAAGAATTTTCCTTTTTGATTGAGCATTAGAATTGACCAAAGTATGAATATCATCAAGAAATATGACATCTTTAATTATGATACAAGGGTTGCACACATGGGAAAGAAATTTAGGGGCTTTACCAAATTCCATATCATAGTGTTCATTGTCCCCAACATCTTCAATGATTTTCTATTCCCAACAAAAAAAAGTACTATTACCAATTTAAATTGCATGGGTTTTGAAAGTTCCTTCAAGGTTGAAACCCTTCACAACCTCAACCTCCTTTAGACCAGAATAATTGAAACCCTGAGCAATTTTAGTTAAATTTGTGATACTTTTACAAAAAATCCAACAAATTTAAAATGGGTGGATATAAACTTATTTTTTCCTCTTCTTTTTGAAGAATGTTAACCATCTTTTAATCGTAAGCAAATCTCAATTAAGAATAATCGATCACAAACAAATTTTGGGAGGAGATAAGGATTTCCTTCAAATCCATAAAGTCCAATATATGTATAATGTTCCCCATAAAATTACTCACCTCTCCCTATGAGGAAATCACTAGCTCCAAAGGTTAACCTCTTTCGCTCCTTCCTTGTCAACATATGTCTAAATCTTATCAAAAAATAATCTTGGACTCTATAAAAGAGAAATGGGACCTTGTGCTTCAATAATGCTATGTACCATTGAATTAGGTCCACTTTTTAATCAATATCTCTTATTGGGACCATTTTTCCAAAGGTATTATACAAAACTAGTGTGAAAACCAAGTATGATGTGATGAAGAATCTTTTAGTCTTGATGAAATTTTATAACTTGTGGGGAACCTCAATTGAGATAATTTTTCTGCAATAAAAAATGACATTTTCTTTGCACATTGTAATGAATGGCATATAACACATATATGGGGACTTGGGCTATTTTCTCTTGGTTAATTTTTTGAGAAAAAAGCCAAGTCAATTATCGATAAGGCTCAACCAAGTCATTTACTTCAATTTGGTAAGTCATAGAATTTATCGCCAAGGGTTATGCAAGGTACTCTCTCAAAATATAAATACCACCTCCTTGTGAAACCATAAAGGCATCAACTTCAAGAAGCTTGGAGGGTCTGGTTAGTTTAGGGAAGCATATCAGTTTCCTTAACATCAAGGGAGTGAGGGGCACTCGAGTCTTCACCTATTCTTTAATATTTACAATTATGTGCTTTGAATTGAACCTCTTGGCACTCCACATTACCAATTCCTTGAAATCAAAAGMTTCTATCATGTAACCAACCTTAGCCAACCCTGCAGTCTAGATTTTATCGTTACCTTTTGAAAACTTTCYAGTTTTGCATAATTTGAAAGATARCAAATTTTGCCAAATTTCTAACATTGGAGAAAGTGCAAAAAGTGTAAAGTTGACATTTCCATATTGATGTAGCAAATGACTATAGCAGTGGATCACTAAGATGAAGGTTGTTGGGTGTTCCCAATTAGAATTATTATCAATGCTAGTTACATAAAAAAAGGTTCTTAATGGATTTCCTTCTACAACTGGAAGACATTAGTCTTTGACCTTGATTGCACCAATAAAAAGTGCATAAATTTGGGCAAAAACTTTAATTGAGCATGAGTACAACAATTAATTAAAAATCTAATAAATAGGATAACAAGCCTAGGGATTTATATTCGAGAGAAGTACTTTCGATTTTTCCAAAATTTGGGAAGAAAAAGAGCCTGCAACCTTGATTTGAGACAAAATGTCAATATGGGTAGTTTCCAAAATGCATACAAAAAAAATTCTCTACAAGTTTGAGAATAAATGTATCTAAAATAAGTAATTGTACGAATACTGTTATAGATATAGTGTTATATAAAAGAAAATTAGAGGCCAAAATTAACGATAACTAAATTAACAGAGGCTTGGTCTTGGTTGGTCCTATCACCATGGAGGATGCATATGATCCTTATGAATATGAAGAAGATGCCATGGTTGAAAATATATAGAATGAAATTGCAGAGAAAGAGTCCAATGGACACAAAAATCAAATGATTCCTCTAGATATTGAAATACTACAAGGAGTTTGAGAGTGGAATTACAAAGTTGCAAAGCATGAAATTAAAAGTTGATTAAAGCTTAGGTGGAGCAAAAGTAGGTGAATGATACCATGCTCCAAACATTGAAAGATATAAGGAAGCAAATCCACCATGGGAAGAGCTCAAATAATGCTGGTGGAACTTGGAACAATTCAAGAAACTTCTTGCAAGAGGTCCCATAACACAAGAAAGACCTCCAAAGATGGGACATACACATTATCAAAATCCTCTGTTAATGAGTCATATGCCTCTAAAGAATCCTTGAGAAATTAAAGATCTTGTTTCTGCAAGCATAGGAGGAGGATTTTTTTTAGAGAAAATTTACATGGAGAATTTTGGAAGGCCAAACCTCCTATATTTGATGATGGAATTGAATCTAGACAAGAACTTGAGGCCTAGGCTCTTTGGGATGAAGAAATATTTCCAAGTCCATGATTATTTTGGAAACATGAAGGCTAGAGTGGCCATATTCTTATGAATGGTTGAGCTTCAATTTGTTGGGAGCATCTCAGACAAGTTAAGAAAATTAATGTGTGAAAGATTGTTTGAAAGAATCTTAGGAAGCACTTCCAATAGAAGTGTCTTTTTGATAGATACTATGATGGTAAAACCAATGAATTACATGAGATAAAATTAAACCAAATGACCATGGTTGAATATATAAATAAATTCTTGGAGTTTTCGAGGTATGTCAATTATATCATGGATATGAAAGTGAATATCCAACATCTCTTAAGTGGATTACCTCATTCTTATAGAGACAAACTTGAGTTCAATGAACCTCAAACCTTGGATAAAACCATTAGAAATGATAAGTATTGTTATGATCAGAATAAAAGATAGTCGAAACTTCACAAGACATAGAAGAAAAATAAGAAGGAGAAGCTTGAACAATGAAATAAAGGGTTCAATCCTTCCCATTGCAAGAATCAATAGAATCACCAAGCTCAAAATAAGGCAAATCTAGCCAAGTCAGTAGGAAAAAGGCCAAGCGAGCCTATCGAATGTTGGGGATGTGGAGAATATCATTTTCTTAGATATTGTCCACATCAAAAGGAGAATGACATGAATGTTCACAACATTTAAGAGGATACAAATGTTGATGATGTATAAAAGACTATTCATAGGATCTATGCTACACTAAAAGACTGCCAATCAGATCACCAATAAGATGTGGTTAAAGTGAAAGGTAAGATTGCTAAGTAATCCATTTCCATTTAATTGATTTTGGATCTAGTCACAATTATGTTACTTCTAAAATTGTTAAAACTTGTGCTCTTAAGAAGTGAAATCTTAGTAAGTCATGGCTAGTCTACCTAGCCACTAGAATCAAGAGAAAGGTTAGTGAAATTGTGGACAGATGTCCGTTAGAGCTGAATAAACTCTTCACATGGGAAACATTAATGTTTTTCCACTTGGTTCTTATGATATCCTCATCGTTATGGATTGGTTGGAATCACATCGAGTTAAAGTTGATTACTACAACGAGACTTTTTATTTCATCTATGAATATGGAAACCCAAGGAAAATACCAAAATAAATACTTGTCAGATAAATTTCAACATTATAGTTGAAGAAATGTTCTAGAATTGTATGCATCCTATATATTGGATTCAATAAAGGATAAAAGTTCCATGCATGAAGACTATCCTGCCTTACAAGATTTCAATGATGTATTCCCTGATGAAGTGTTAGGGCCCTCCTAGAAGGATATTGATTTCATAATTGATATCATACTTGGAGCAAGTGTATCTCCATGGGGATCACCTGTCTTATTTATGAATAAGAAATATGGAAATCTCAAGTCGTGCATTGATTATAGACATCTAAATAAAATTCACAGTGACGATTAGGTATCCATTACCTTGAACTGATGAGTTGATTGACCAAATGAAGGGAGAAAAAGTATGTTCAAAGATTGATTCAAGGTTTGGTTATCATCAAGTAAGAATTAAAAAATAAGACATTCACAAGACAACCTTTAGAATAAGGCATGGCCACTATGAATTGTGGTGGTGCCATTTGGTCCCACTAATGCAACAATTACATTAAAGTGCCTCATGAATAGTGTTTTTAGCAAATACATGGATAAGTTTGTATTGGTCTTCTTGGATGATATCATTATTTATTCTAAGAATGAATAAGAGCACGTGGAAAAATTGAGAATGGTTTTGCAAGTGCTAAGGGAAAAGAAGTTGTATGCAAAACTAGTACATGTGATTTTTATCAAAAACAAATTCATTATTTAAGTCACATTATTTTAGAAGAGGGAATATTTGTGGATCCATAGAAGATTGAGGCCACAATGAATCGGTCCACTCCAAAGAGTGTAACAAACGTGAGATATTTTATGGGTCTTATTGGTTATTACAGAAGATCCATGGAAGGACTTTCCAATATTACACACCCAATCACTTCCTTGTATAAGAAGGGAGTTAATTACAACTACACATAAAGATGTGAGGAGAGCTTTCAACGATTGAACCTCCTCATTGGTGTTTCAATTCTAGAAATTACAAATCCTAAAAAGGATATCGTTGTGTGCACATATGCTTGTGAGAAGGAATTGGTGGTGTGATTATGTAAGATAATCATGTAGTATGTTATGATTCAAGAAAGTTGAAAGAACAAAAGAAAAAATGTGTTACCCATGACTTGGAACTTGTTGCAATGGTGCATGCTCTGAAAATGTGGAAGCACTATTTAATGGGAAAGAGGTTTAAGGTTAGAACTAATCATAATGGATTGAAGTATTTATTTGAGTAGCCAAACTTAAATGCGTGACAAGTTAGACAACTGAAATTTCTTTCTGAGTTTGATTTTGAAATGAAGCACATAAAGGAAAAATAAAATAAATTTTCTAATGTGCTCAATAGAAAGATTCACGTGGCATCGATTAGCATTTGCAAATCATATTTAAAGAAGAGAGTTATTGACTCCTTTATTGATGATGAAAACCATACTCACATGAAATGTGGATTGTAACAAGAAATATTAGAAAATAAATATGAAGGCTATCAATTTAATGATGGCGAGCTTCTTATTTATAAAAATAGAATGTACATTCCCAAATCTTTGAATTTGAGAAGAGTTATAATGGATGAAATAAATAAAATTCCATATTCTGGCCATCGAGGCTACAAAAAAATAATTTCTACAACAATAAAGCAACAATTTTGGCATGGGATGATGAAGGATGTTGCTAAATACATTGCCAACTGTATGAGATGTCAGTAAGTCAATACATAACATCAACATCCAATAGGGTTATTGTGGCCTTATCCAATTCTAGAATGAAAATGGGGGGTAATAGTTATGGATTTTATTACCGGGTTACCAACTACATCAAAGCAACATGATTCTATCATGGTTGTGGTGGAGAAGTTATCCAAAGTAGAACATTTTATTAATGTTAAGTCCACTAACAAGATTGATGATATTGCAAGGATATTGATGAGGGAAATATTCAGATTGCATGGGTTACTCAAATCATTTGTATCTTATATATACCAAGTTTACATCTAACTCTTAGAAGAGTCGTTTTGAAGACCTAGGAACCCATCTCGATTTTAGTACTACTTACCATCCATAGACAATGTATAGATTGAAAGAGTAAATGATGCAGACCCCCCCTTTCTCCCGTCGGGGATGCTGACCTCCCGGTCAAGGATCGATCAAGATACTGAGTCAAATCGACTCTTCGGGTCTCAGCTAGATCCCAAATCAACCTACACAGGTCCTTTCTCCAAATGCGTTGGTTGTATGAGACCCATGAGCCCTCTCCTTAGCGCTATTGAAATTTCAACACCAAACGAGCACTAGCTCTTCCCTGGCTAAGCTCCTTCCGTTACGTGACCACGACTGTGACCACCCGCCTAAGCAAAGGCGCGTCGCGATTTTGCATGTTGGGTATTTGCGTATGAGACAACTCTGATTCTCCGACTTTTGAAATCTTGACGCGGGGCCTAGCGCATGCTAGCTCCTCCCTTATCCTTCGACGATGTGACCCCTCACTGTGACCTGGGCCCAACCTCTCGAGCACTTTGCAGTTTTGCGTTTCGCGCCCCTGGAAGGTTTGTTTGCTCGTCCTCATGATTTCTGAAACCCAAAATCTGGGCTCCACGCACATGATATCAATGGTCCAAAATCCATATGATCCGATGGTCCTGTTGTCTCCTTCATGTTTTGGGACTTCGCGTTGCGCGACGTTGGAGGATCGCTCACCTCCCTTCTCTCGATCCCCGATTTTCTGAAATCTCCTCACGTCATATCAACGGTCCTTAACTCTCTGTGGTCCGATGGTCCAGATGGCCGCGCAATTTCAGATTTCGCGAGTTTTCACAACTCCTGCCTCTGGTTCCCCCAATTGCAAATTCAGCGAAACGCTGATCTCTCGCCACGTGTCCCTTCTTGATGGACGGTTCCGATAGACTTCAGAATTTCGCGATTTCATGATTCTGCCTCTCCTGTGCACTTTCAAAGGGTTAAGATACGTGCTCCTTACTTGGATCCAACGGTTGTTGGTCCTTCACGTCTAGATCCGATGAATGAGATCTGTTCTCCCCTTGTGCGCATTCCTCCTATATAGACTCTGATCTGATGACCCAGATTTCTCCCTGCAGCCAATCTAGCGGTTGTTGTAGCTCCTCCTCCTGAGCTTCCAGATCTGTGCACTCCTTGCAGCAGATTCTTACGCAAGACTTAGTTCTTGCGGGTGACTGTGCACGCCTTGCAACAGTCGCTTTGCACTCCTTGCAAAGAGAAAGTTTTGCGCTATCTCTTATGAGCTTTGGAATCAAAACAGATCACATCAACACACTCCTTGAGTTCGATGTGCACACCTTGCACTCACTCAACATAAGAGAAACAATTGAAACTTATATTGACATGCACAGTTTCATCCATTCATAACGAAATTCTTTCATTTATGAAAATCCAATAACAGAGAATTGCAAGCAGTAACAATACTATGCATTTGGGTCAATTTTCCTCTGTCATATTCATTCAAAAGTAAAATGGCTACAACTAATATCAAAACAATAAATTCAAACTTAGAAAATTCCTACTAACTCGTAGCAGCCTCATTTGGGCATACAAAACCTCTATTTAACTCAAAGGGTCCTTAGGGTTCCCCCTGACTACTCACCTACCTCCAAAACAAAAACCTAACTGCTACCTAAGTTTAGTTACATTCGAGACTCGGAGTGAAACTCCCTGATCGCTCATGATTATTCCACCTCTAAGCGTTTGATCTTCTTCTGTTCTTCATCAACTCCCTAAAGGATTCGCAGTAACTCCCAATGTTTGAGATTCCAAAATGATTTCTGAGTGGTGAGATTTCCTGCCATGTGTGCTCGTTGATGACGTTGACGATGCTCTTGAATCATACTCCCCCTGGAAAAAAATTCATGGACTCCTGTCCATGAGCTCCTGCACCGAATTTCCATGCTTCTGGATATCAACTTCATTTTCCCAACTAGCATCTTCTATTGGGTGTCCTTTCCACTTGACCAAATATTCAAGATAAAGCTTTCTCCTGGTCTTTTTTCCAATTCTCTGATCAACGATCTTCTCCATCTGTGATTTTTCTGCTATAGGCATTTGTTTCTCCCACTGAATGTTCTCTTAATTTTTTGCTTCCTCTGCGTCATATTTCCTGTAAGGATACAGGTCTGAAACGTTGAATATTGGTGAGATGCCCACATCATCTGGAAATTCAATCTCATAGGCATTTGCATTAAATTTCCTTAAGATCTTACATGGTTCTATCTTCTTCATTTTTAATTTGTTATATGTTCCCCTAGGGAACCTTTCCTTTCTGAGATGTGCCAAAACCTGATCTCCTACTTCAAATTGAAGCTCCCTGTGATGGTGATGAACTCTGCGCTTGTATTCTTGGCTAGAGTTTTGCAATTGTCCTCTGATCTGGCTATGGAGCTTCTGCATTTCTGTAGCAAAATCTTCTTCTCCAACACTTCAGATCCCACTCTATCCCAAGTCTCTCAACTCAGGTACTCCTCTAGGTTGCATTCCATACAATATCTAGAATGGGCTCTTTCCAACGCTCCTTTTTGGTGAGTCGTTGTATGCAAATTCTGCTTGTGGCAGAATCTGATCCCACTGATTATGATGTTCAGTGACCAAACTCCTCAAAAAGTTTCCTAAACTTCTGTTTACCACCTCAGTCTGTCCATCTGTTTGGGGGTGATAAGCTGAGCTGAAGGACAAATCCATCCCCAACTTCTTCCACAGTGTTCCACAAAAGTGACCAACACATTTTGTGTCTTTGTCCGAGACAATTCTTCTGGGTAGGCCGTGAAGTCTCACAACTTCCTTGAAAAATAGATTTGCAACATGGGTTGCATCACTGGTCTTCTGGCATGGGATAAAGTGTGCCATCTTTGAAAATATATCCACCACCACAAATATGGAATCACATCCTCTTTGCGTTCTTGGCAGTTCCAACACAAAATCCATGCTTATTGCATCCCAAGGCCTCTCTGGTATCGACAATGGTTGATACAATCCAATGTTCTGTCTTTTTCCTTTTGCATGTTAGCAGATTCTACATCTGTTCACAAATTTTATCACTTATGTACTCATACCTGGCCAATAGTATAAACTACTCAACCGTGAAAATGTTTTATCATGGCCAAAATGTCCAACCAATCCTCCACTATGCTTCTCCTTCAAAAGGTTTTCCCTCATTGAGCATTTCGGTATGCATAACTGATTTCCCTTGAACAACAATCCCTCTTGAATCATGTACTTTTCCCACTGGCTCCTGTCTCTCAGCACATGATTTGCACATGCTTCATATGTTTCCTTGAAATCTGCATCATCACAATACATATCCTTAAGGTGTTCAAACCCCAAGGTCTTCACATGAAATTCCTGCAGAATCAAACATCTCCTGCTCAATGCATCAATAACTTTGTTAGCATTCCCAACAATATGTTTTATGACAAAAGTAAAATTCTGCATAAACATTGGCGTGCATTTTTTCACAACTCATGTACTTATACGATACGATAAGTACATTGGCGTGATACACATATAAGTACATGAGTTTTGAACTTCGGATTAGTATTCCAAGAGGTCCCTTGGACTCCCAATGATCGTTCCTATAAATTGGCTATTCACATTTCGTCAAGTTAGTAACCATAACGAATTACATTTCCTACATTCCCCCTCTTAATCTGAAGGGATGTATGTGAGTCCAAGAAGAGAGATGAAATTTGGAAGTGGACATATGTCAATTGTTGAATGTGCTCTCTAAATATGGTTGTTTTTGGATGACCACAAACCAAATGGCTAGTAGAAGATGATGCCTTCTACTAAATGGTGATGGTGGTTTAAGGAAGACCACAAACCAATCTGGTGGTTTACTGATGACAACAAACTCTGGAACTTGGATCTAAGGCTCAATGGTTCCTGGAAGATTTCCTAAGTTATCTAGAAGCTGAAGTTGATTTCTTTTTCTAATTGGAAGTTCTCTCGAACGCTGGTTTAAAGACGAGCATAAACTATTTTGTAGCATAAGTTGAAAGTCTTCTACCAAGTGGAGGTTTAAGGAAAACTACAAACCGTTGTTTAGTAGAATTTGGAATTCTTCTACTAAGTGGTAGTTTAAGGAAATCCAAAAACCAATGTCATGGTTTTGGATGACCACAAAACAAATCATGCTCACTTGTCACGCTCATGTGGTACTTCTCGATTAATAGGACTTTGAAACTTGAAGCTTGATTGTCAATCATTGATGTTCTCCCCCCTTGTCAGGTACAAAGTGAGAAGATGCAAATATATCCACTGCAAGATGCATCATTACTCATGAATGAATTCATTAGTATGACTGATATATCTTCTTGAATGTTGATGACCATCACCAAGAAGTGATCCACCCATAGTGGTTATTTACTCTTGCAGATTTCTTGCATTTGTAACATATGTCAGAAGGATGATTTTACTTTCCACAATGCTCACAAAGATGAAGATCAAAACACTGATCTTCAATGTGGCCAACTCACTGACAATGTTAGCATTTTGAAATTTGCTCTTGAACTGGAGTAGGTGAATATGAACCTTCTTGTAGTAATCCAACACTCTAGAACTAGATCAATTTGGTATAATCAGGAATATGAAATGTGACTTCCTTTTCATATTCAATACCTATTTGGTGCTTTTTGTCTCTGATTTATTCCCAAGATCTGATGATCGGCTTGGAAAGAGAAAGCTAAACTTCATCTCTACTTGAATATGAATATGTCTCACTGAGTTGCTTCTGCACTGGCTGTTGATATGGATCATCATCATCATATTCTCCGAAAAAAGGTTTGTTCTGAACGATGAATAGTTCAGAATGTCAAAGATTCTTGCATTCAAGTGTATCATGAAGAAGATGGGCCTGAGTTTGAAGCAACACTACTTTGTCTTATGAAACTTACAAGCAAGTTACAACAAAATGTAGAGTTGCTTTGTTGATTGTGACTGTATTTTCCATAGAAGAGAGTATTAGAGTGTTTGATAACTCTAATAGTTCATCAATTTGAGCCATATCTCAAACCTCACATGGTTTCTTGCAACTCCATCCTTTAATAATAAGATGCAAACTCAGAAAATGAAGCTCAACAAATGTAGGGTGTTGACTTCTATCGAAAATGCACTTGTTTACAAAGCAATGTTAAACTTTAATTTCAAAAAGTAAAAGTAAACTTACAAAATGACAATTTCCAAGTACACCTTGATTCCAGAGTTGAATTAATCTTCGAGGTTTAATGTGTTGTTTGAAGACAAGTGGAAATGATGACAAGCTATGATGACATGCTTTGGACCCCCTTCTTGGAAGGAAGACTGTTCTTAAAAGCGATCACTGTCCTCGTTACCAAAACATAAAGAGTTGAGGGTGATCACAACTTCATAGAAGTATCCAGATTTACTATTTATGGTGTATCTAACTCGATTGTTGATGGTATGCAATCTATTATTCAGATAATTAGAGGCACAAAGAGGAGTCAACCTATTTTATGGCATAATATGAGAGAAGAACTTGCAATTTATATTAATGGAAATCCTTTTGTACTACATGAGGTTGAAAGGACATACAAGAATACACATGTATATAGTGTGACAGGGTGGAGAGGATGGAGGTTCGACTTAAAGAATATATTTTGAGGGAAGAAGAACATCATGGGGGGTGCTATAAGGGTCATTCATGAGGTAAATTGTGGCCAAATATATGATGCTTATGAAGCAATCAATTCAAAAGTAGTTCAGAGAAGAAACAAACAATGTGAGTAGTGACACTACAATTGGATCCCCATAAGCCAAAATGAGAGCAACTGTGTAGAGAGGCAGTTGTTCGAGCCAATAATGTCATTGAGAATAAGATGGAAAGATAATGCCTACATATATGAATAAATATTCCAACAATCCATAATGTAAAACCAATCCACTAATCAATTAATGATTATTGGCCAAATAAAAATATAAGAAGTCTCATACCTAGATCAACCAATTCCAAAGAGTAAATAATTTGTCAATGCTAGCCACTATAACATATGCTTCTGATATTACACTTTTGATCATGAAAAATTGACTTCAATTAATTATTGTTATCATAAAGAAACTCTCGCCAGTCAGAGGAAATGAGAACAATAAAATTACTATTCATTATCAATGGATCCACAATGATATAGTCAGGAACCATGTGATCTATTTCTCCAATAAAATTTTCAAGGGGTTGAATGCATTGACCAAATTTTGCAATCCTTTCACCTAGATTGTGGAAGCCTGGAAGTATTTCTACTCTTTATCTTCTCCATTGATTGAATATTTGCATCACTTGTTTGCACAACAACACGAGGCTCGCGATTTAACCTCAGATCATGGTTTCTCTCTCTCTCCTTATCTTTCTGCAAATCAGTCCTATCTGCATTGAATGTAGAGAACTTCTAGCTAGATCTAGTCCCTTCTTCACACATAGAGATTTCAATTGTAGGCATGCGAGGGTTTCTGACATCAATTTCAAGGTCCCAATCATAATAACCCAAGATAATTGGGTGATGTTACATCATGGTCAAAGGAACCATCACATCTAGGGAAAATGAATGACTAAATAACACACACTGGGAAATATGGTCTTGTATTTTGATTCGATCTTCAATGCTCATGAGAATGTTCGATATACACGTCTCTTCATTCAATGATCATAATATCAGTATTGGAAGTGGGCGAGACCAACGATGTTGGCATCAAAAGTGAGGAGAAGAGACAATGGGAATTCAAGGTGACAACCGAGTGAGTAAAATATAATCAAATTCCTGAAATCTAGATCAAAAAATAAGTAGGTGGATATTTGAATCAAGAGAGAAGGGTTCAGAGGCAATCAGAGGTGGAAAGGATTCAAACCTCGTCTACACCAAGCAAAGAAAGAGGGTGTGATAACAAAGGTGGATTGATGGCTAGTTAATCGCATGTCAATCTAATCGATAAATAGAAACCCTAGCTTTGTGTGGAAAAGTAATGGAAAAACCATAACATAAGATGTTTTTTTGAGTGATGGTAGACAATGTAGAGATAGACAGACGAAGGATGACAGACTCATGCACATGGAATCAAGAAGATAGAAAGTTCAACAGATATGACACCAAATTGTGAACCCATGATAGGAAGATACATTTATGCATGAGGTAACTCATCTATGGAAAACTACCATAGATTAATTCAAGCCTAAGAACTAAGATGCTCTGATCCCACTTTTGGGTGCACACCAATTTAGATAAGCGTGAATTGAATTTTTTTATTGATATGATACATGTGTGAGTACATGAGTTCTGACCTTTGGATTTGTATTCCAAGAGGTCCCTTGGACTCCTGAGTACCATTCCTATAACTTGAATATTCACATTCCATCAAGTTAGTAACCCTAATGGATTACATTTCCAACACAAAAGAGCCATTTTCTCCTTCTTAATTTCCTCTATAAATACAATTTGAAAATTGGTTACAATAACCAACTTATGTCTCATCCCTTAGATGAACTAGGGGTTTGGTTTCTAACTACTTCTTTATCATGTTTTCCCATTGTTCAAATAAATTTTAACATAAATCAATATGGGGAAAAATATGTCACCTTCTTGGGGCCCTCAAAGCTGGTAATATCCTGGAAAAACTTTTAATATATTTTTCAACTTTGGGAAAGGAATATTTAAGTTGTGCTAACTTTTTAGCTTCAACTTAAAAAAAATTTAATATGGAATTTTTCCATATTCAATATCCCTTGAACATCTAACTTGTGGTGCTTGAGTAACTTTTCAAATATTTGCAACACTTGATCAACTGGATGAAAAATTTCAAGTAGGCCAAGAGAAGGGAGTTTGCATTGAATGGTGGTGTTTTCAATAAAATCCTAAATTTTGATACAAAACAACTCATCCTCTATCTACCTCTCAACTTCATGATATACTCTCGACCAGTAGATTAGATCTTGTTCAATCCCATATATCTCTTATTTACTCAGAATTATGATATTGTGAGATTCACCTTTCATATGCTTATGGATCTATTTGATGAATTCTAATTGATCTTGAGTTTTCTCTTGGGTTTCTTTCCACATAAGATTTTACTTATATAGAATGGAAAGTTGTAAACTTAATTCTTGTAGATAAAAGGCCTTATCATAAAAATCTTATCTGATTTTCACATTAGATTCATTCTCCTCCAAAACATGCTTTATGAAAACTGTTATTAAACCCTATGCATATTTGTAATATTTCACATGATTTTCTAACAAAGCAATTTTGTTTTATAGATTCTACACATATACAACTTTTGATTGAGCTTTATCCAAAGTAGCATGTATGATATCAAGTCTACCTTATAATAGTTATATTAGTTTTCCCCTTTTTGTATCTATTACTCACTCCTCATTTGTGCAAATCGCGGTGTTATCAAGATCAATTCTCCTTTTTCTCTGAGTTTTCTTTACAATTGTCTTTTTTTTCTCTTATTATAAGCAATAAATTCTAGTTTTTCTATGTCATGTATAGGATAATGAATATTCTGAACACCCCATGCTAAAATATTTTCCAAGTTGCTAGGAGTAGCTATCTATTCCATCAAAATACCTTTTTCTTTCCCATCTCTAACTAAATTTATACCCTATTTTAAGATTATCAAATCCTTCATAGTTAAATAAATTAAATTGTCAATAGGGGGTTACTCAGTTTGGGGTTATTGTTGCAGGGACTACTCTATAGCTTATGTAATGTCTTGTTTATCATTTTTTAGATTGGTTTCTTGTTTATCTTCTTGATTTTTATCCTTTGTAGCTTCTTCTTTGTCTTTTTCTTCCTTTAGTTTCTTTTCCAATTTTGTTGCTACTTTTTTTTCATTCTCTTATTTTTCTAACCTCACTCTCTCTACTTTAGTTGCCTTGATTTTATGCTCCTATTATTTCTTCTTCAACTGCTGAATTTCAAGAAACTTCTTCTTTGCAATTTCAACTTCTTGCCTTGCTTGCTCTTCAAAAGTTGTAGCATGTGTTGAAGTTTGATCTTTGGGTTTAAATATATGTTGAAATTATTCCAAATAAATGGCATTTTCAAAATACAACTCATGATCCCATTGTTCATGGGAATGTCTAGGTCACAAGAACATATAGGCTATGTTTTAAAACTAATTCATCGGGATCATACCTCCTGAATTGACCTTGTGGGAGTTTGTACTCCAACATAACATTTGATTCTTATCTTGCTTTTTTGGAGTTACTCAACCCATAATGTCCAATGTACATATTATAAGGAATGAATCCTTTTCTCCTAGAATTTTTTTCTAAAGAGACATTGAAACTGTGGAGGATAGTTTGATATGATATCTCTCATAGTGTCATCTTATTTTGGACATGCTTAGGAAAAAGACGAGGAGGGAAAATAATCCATATATTTTGAGATAAGTGTGATCCTCTTTCATATACCAACTTCCAATGCTTCTCCAAAAGATAACAACTTCCTCAGTCAATCTAGGGCATTGCTTGCAAAAACTAGGAAGTATCTTAGTATTTGGCTTCTTAGTCTTCTCAATGGTTCCTTTCATTGAATGTGATAAAATTGAAACCCAATTGAATATCGAATCACTTGTGATTACAATATGAATGAATAAGACACATTCATCCTTAAAGTGGGTAGAATTTGCTTCACCTATAACCTACACATCAAAGTCATGGCACAAATATTGCAACTTCTTTGAAACCATGGACTCAACAATTGGTACTATTGCACTTAAAATCTTAAAATCAACCCTTAAATTGAAAAGTGGTGCTCTTGGTAGCACTCCCACTTTTTTTTGGAGTAAAA
>JZKD02S2068786.1:267025-290837 GCA_000966675.3 Picea glauca | reverse complement strand
GCATCCAATTTATATATTTATTGCAATGTATATGGTGTAAGCACTACCCTCAAGCGGGTTGTCTAGCCTAGCCTTTCCAAATCGTTAACCTGGACTAGAGGTCACGAGTTAAAAAATGCTCTCCCATTTCTGCTCTGGAATGGGTAGAGGTTGTAGTAGTCCTGCAGGGTGTGTCTGCTTGGACTTGTTCTGCTGACAAGTCGTGCACTCTCGTATGTGTTTCAACACATCATCCTTGAGACCCTTCCATGAGAATCTTTCCCTAATCTGCCTATATGTTTTGAAGTACCCCTGATGCCCTGCTGTAGGCGAATCATGACATACCTTCGGAATTTTCCCCTTTAGGGTGGATTATGGAACCAAGTAGATCTGGTCCTTGTAGAAAATGACGTCATCAAGAACCTGATATCTATCATCAATCACTTGTCCGTCCATCACCTCACAAGAAAATTTGTTTTTGGAGTATTCCACCAACAAATGAGCTTTCCAATTTGTACAAATGTCCATCATCGAACATCCTGCTGGAGTCCTGGACAAGGCATCTGCCATGATATTCCTTTTTCCCTTGACATACTCAATGTCAAAGTCAAAGGCTTGGATCTTTGAGACCCACTTCTGCTACCTCTCATTGAGGTCTTTCTGATCAAGGAAATACTTGAGACTGTTATGATCTGTCTTCACTACAAACCCGCTGCCAACTAGATACTGCCTGAATTTGGTTAAGGCATGCATGATCGCTAGCATCTCCTTGTTGTAAATAGTATAGAGTCTCTCCGACTCGTTGAGATTTCTTCTCTCAAACACAATGGGGTGGCCCCCCTACATCAAGACTGCTCCAATCCCCACCCCTGATGCATCGCACTCTAAGACAAGCGACTGCGAAAAGTCTGGAAGGGCATGTGCTCATAACCTCCTTCATTTTGTTGAATGTCTACTATGAATCCTCTGTCCAATGAAAATCACCCTTCTTGGTCAAGTCTGTGAGTGGTGTTCCCAACTATGAAAAACCCTTGACGAACCGCCTGTAGTAACTACATAACCCAAAGAATCCTCTCAACTCTGTG
Source organism: Picea glauca (assembly GCA_000966675.3). Taxonomy (NCBI): domain Eukaryota; kingdom Viridiplantae; phylum Streptophyta; class Pinopsida; order Pinales; family Pinaceae; genus Picea; species Picea glauca. The sequence continues at coordinate 289,773 of JZKD02S2068786.1, read as the reverse complement.
AGATTCTTGGGCATTGGCCAATCCACAACGACCCTGATCTTTTCCTGGTGAACCTGTTCTCCATGCCCACTGATGATATGCCCCAAGTACAATAGTTCCCTTATGCCAAATTCACATTTGGATTCCTTGGCATATAAATATTGTGCCTGCATAATATACAAGACCTTCCCCAAATGTGCTAAATGCTCATCCCATGTCTTGTTGTAGTTCAATATATCGTCAAAGAATACCATAAGGTACTTCCTCAACTGTCCTCTAAAGATATGGTTCATGCAAGACTGGAAAGTGGCTGGTGCGTTGGTCAGTCCAAATGGCATGAACAAGAACTCAAAGTGCTCGAAATGGCATCGGAACGCTATCTTCTCAATCTCTTTCTCCCTGATGCTGATCTGATGGTATCCTGAGCATAGATCAATCTTAGTGAAGAAGACTACCCAATGTAACTCATCCATCAACTCATCTATGCGTGGAATGGGGTAACGATTCTTGATCATTTTCTTGTTGAGCAATCTGTAATTGATGCACATCCACAACATGCCATCCTTCTTCAGTACCAGGATGACTGAAGATGCAAAAGGACTCATGCTGGGCCTGATGTTCCCCATAGCGAAAAATTCTTTGGTTGCTTTCTTAATTTCGTCCTTAAATTTCTTGGGGTGCCTATAGGGTGCTGTAATCACCAGTGTAACCCCTGCCTCTAACTCAATCATGTGCTAAAAACCCTTGTCTGGCAGTCTCCCTGGTGGTATCGGCCCAAATACTGGCTCATAACGTCCTAGAAGCTCTCTGATCTGTGGATGGTATGCTCCCTACCCTCTAAGTCCTTTCACGTGGTGATCAAACACTTTGCTGCGTAAGCCACATCATTGTGAAGAAATATTCACTCCATCCTCTTTGTCGATACTGCTCGAGGTGCCCCTGTAGACATGCCTCTCAGCACAACTCTCGATCCACTGGCGTCTCTGAAGCTCATGGTCAACGTCTGATAGTTGAACCCATTCTCCACCAATGAATATAACCACTCTACCCCTAACACGACATCAATATCTGATAGGTCAACTACATAGAATGTGTCAGTCAGGGTGTAGTTGCCTAGTTTGACCTCTAAGTCAGGGATCATGTCCAAGCATGTCATCGTGTATCCATCAGCCACTACCACATGGAATCCCTCAAACTCCTCTGTGCATAACCCCCTCCTAGCTACTAAGGATGAATCTATGAAGTTGTGGGTGGCCCCACCATCAACTAAAGCTTTCATGCGTTGCCCTTATATAAGGCCCTTGAGCCTGAGAGTGTTGTACCTAGGTGCTTCTGAAAGGGTGGCTATGGTTCCCCCTTTCACCTATCTACGAGGTTTTGCCTCCGCCTAGGGCTGTGCCCTTGCCTGTATCTGAGGTTTCTTCGACTGCTTCTCTGGCTCATGAGTGGTCTCAGTCTCTGAATCACTATCTTTCGGTGCCTGAATATCCTCATCCTCCTCCTCACTACCTAATTCCACTTCAATATAGTGGATCTGTCCCTTCCCCATGCAGCTATGCCCGGGGACCCAAGGGTCTCTGCAGGAGAAGCAAAGATTCTTCCTCATCAACTCCCGTCGTGTATCATCATCTAACTTGGGCTTGCCCTTCCATTCCCTTAGAATATTCTTTTGATCCTTGTCTCTCTGTGGTACAAAGGGTTTGGTGAAGGGTTTAGGTTTTGGAACTGAATCCGCCAAATCTCTAGTGCGATGGATGGAATCCTGCAAGGTATGAGGCCGATAGGCCTTCACCCATCCTCTCAAGGGTTCTGTGAGCCCTTCTGTGAATAACATGACCAATCGGGGCTCAGATATGTCTGTCACTACCAATGCTACCCTCTGAAACTCTGAGATGAATGCCTCTGTTGTGCCATTTTGTCTCAACTGGGCTAGATCTCTAAAATGGATCTTTGGAACCCTCCTATCAAATCTATCCATGAGTCTCTCTGTGAACTCTCTGTAGGAGGTGATGCGATTGTGATCCAATGTAACCAATCCATGATACCACCACTCATGTGCCTCACCCTCCAAGTGTAGGTTGGTGAAACTGATGGCCTCTGACTCAGTCATCTGGTTGAGCTTGTAGTAGGTGTGTAGTTTCTGTACCCAAGCTCTGGCGGTGCATTTGGATGATCCGTCAAAAGAAGGTATGGTGAGTTTACCAACTTTTCAGATGAAGTCAATGTTATTCCCCTGCTGCTGCTGCCCTCCCCTCTGTGGCTCTTTAGGATGGTTCCTGAGTCTGAGTCCACAATACTCGACTAAGGTCATATCCTGATGAAAGTCATGGCCCAAGGATGCATACTCTCTCCGATACTCTGCAATGTCCTCTGCATGAGTGGGCGGTCTCTGTGCTATCGGTATATGTGCTGGTACTGGGGATGCCCTCTGGAAATTGGGAAACAACAGACGTGGAATCCTACTCGCAGAGGTATATGTGTGAGTGGGTGACTGGGGTCTACTGCCTGCCCCTAAGTTCCCATGTGTTGCATGTGGGGCTTATGTGCCTGGGATGTCTACCATAGCCAGTCTATCCGCTACATGAACCAAAGACTGAGACATGGTCCGTTGACTAGCTAGCATATCACTGATAAACTGCATGAAGGCTACGTCTGGATCCTCAGGGGCCTTATCACTTCCCTCTGGCCACTCATATATGTCAGTTAGCCTCCTCTTTGCTTCGTGCTTGGCCTCACGCTCTTCTCTTCTCTCTACTTCTCTGTGTGCCTCTTCCTCTTCCTCTGAACTGGGAGGGAAGGGAGGAAAGTTAGGCCTATCCCTTCTTTCCCTGCGCCTGTTGTAAGTGACATATTCATCACCTACATTCTCACGACCATCTGGTTCTTCTGATGTATTCATTGTCTTTAGTCATAGGCTGGCAGGACTAAAGCTCTGATACCAATGAAATATCCCTGATCCCGCTGATCGAGATATTTTCTACTGATATATTATTTTGTCTTGCAAATATGATAGACTGGGGGTTTCTGGATGTGTTTCAGTTGTATGTTTGAGATCTTGATGGTTATTGCATGTGCATGTGGGTTATTGCATGTGCATGTTGGTTATTACATGTGCATGTTGCATATTTATGGTTTAAACAACATAAACATGATGGATGCATAAGTAAAGAACATCAACTGCCCAATATCATGTATAATACTATTCGAGCATGGAAATACAATAGCCTACTGGAAATATAGAATACAAACGTCAGCCAGATCTCATGGATCAGTACTTGAATACAATCAAATAACATAAAAATACCCGTGATCAGAAGATGATAGCAGATTTGATGCATGCACGAATAGATCGACGAAAATATGCGATTCCGACGAAGTACGGTAAGCGCTACTAGCTGGAAAACTCGTTCGGAAGTTCGGACCATCGGAATACACTGGAAACTGCTCCAAAAGAAGCGCCCTGGCCTCTAGACTGAAACGAGTGAGTGCCAGATCTCGAATCTGGTCTCTAAGGCACTGGATCTGGACCCCTGGGGGGTTTGCCCACCTCTTGGAGCACTAGATGCACCCCAAAGGATTCCACGAATGAAATATGCTACTATATGGCTCAAAACGATCGTCTTGCCAAATAAGGAAATGGGTGAGAAGGATTTGTCCGGATCTACTCTGAAACTCTGCATGCAACACCAAATGTCTGTCCGGAAGAGCTGCGCCCTAAATGGATGAATGAGTCTATCTGCAAGATTACACTGTCATAGTATAATGATAGATGGCTCAATAGAAGTGCCCTAGCTGGATCTCAAATGGGTTGGAAGGAAACTGCAATCTGGATACGAATCTCGTGCAACTCTCCAAACCCTCAAACTGACTTGTGCCCTCACTGGCTGAGCTGCGCACTCTGCAATGGATACTCCTGAAAAGTATGGTGAAATACCTGGATGGTATCTCTGATGGGCTAGGGTGTGTCTCTCAACACCGAAACCGATCTATGGTGGTGGTTTCCTCCAGAAATCCACAAAACAGTAAGGTCGGCTCTCCTCCTCCTCTGGGAACTCTCAACATCAAATCATAACAATGCATAATGAGGAATTAGGTCAAATTCCGCCCTTTATACCTTTCCCAATATAATTCACCATTGACCTCACTTAAGCTAGGCGCTTTTCCTCCTAAAGTGATTAATTAATTAATTAAGTCCCCCTTTAACACCTTTTCATTCTAATTCTTCGTTGACTTAGGCTTAAGTGACTTTTCCTAAGTATTTTGGCTTAATTCATCGTTTAGCCATCAATTCCTTCTTATTTCTCCATCTTGTTCCCTGTTTGTGCCTGACTATAGTCTACAGGAACATATAGACTACTAAGTCACTCCGTGCTGGCCTACTTTTGGGAACGGGACATCACATTGAATTGGTCTCATTGTCCAATAGTCTTTCAATAGTAGTAGTCCTCTCACTCAAGGAATTTGTTGACAAGTCCTTACTAGATGAGTCCTTTTTGGTATCTTCGTGCCTTTTCTTTGAGTAATTTTTTCTTTTATTGTTGAATAATAGCCCATGCTTTTGAATCTTTGATGGGATTAGTAGCTTCCTAGAGTAATATCTCCTTGCATTACTAGAATATGGCCCTTGCTGCAATTGCTTCTGTATTTTAAACATGTTTTGCGGTAATATTGCATTTAGTTTTGTCTATTTCTCTTGGGCTCTAATGAGCTTCTCATCGTCAGCCTGGTAAATTAGAAACTTAGCCTTTAGGCTCCTCACCATATCTGCAAAATCTAGAGGAGTTTCTATGGCCCTCCTATTATGAACCTGGTTATGTGATATTACGCAGAAACATGAATATAATGGAAATTACCAACAAAACAACAAAATGTAGGGAATAACGCACCAAAATGATACTTTTATTGAAATGGGAGAAATGTTCATTGGCCTCTTCGAGGAGGAAACCTTCAGCAAAGAAACACTCTATTACAACAATTCACAAGACAAAGCTTTCTCATGCCTCCTACTCTTATTTATACTAATTCTATCTTCTAAAGAACACTTTGGATGAAGATGTTTCTAGAAGCAGGAACTTCTATTAGGTCTTCTTACATTGCCTTGTTCATATTTATTAAATAGGCCTTATTAACTAATGTTGTCCTTTATTAAATGGAAAATATATTATTCTATCTATGTGAGGGGTTAGGGATATTAGGTCCCTAACATTCCCTCCCCCTTAAAAAGAGCCTTGTCCTCAAGGCTTAAGACGAGGAAATTTCTACAGAATAGTAGCCGGCTCCCATGTGGCATATTCTAGTGAAGTATCCTTCCATGAAACTAACACTTCCTGGATGATGTGCTAACACAGACGACGCTCTCACTGGTCCAATATGGCTTGTGGTTGCAATCAAATGGAACCTTCTTCATCCAACTCTGGTAGATTGGTTTGAGCGTGACACTTGGTGCCGATCACTTTCTTCAAGCAGGAGACATGAAAAATAAGATGTAGCTTGGAATTGCCGGGCAAAGCTAATTAATAGGCCATTGGTCCCACACATTTGAGAATAGTATAAGGACCATAAAATTTGGGGGCCATTTTCTGACACTACTGATATTTGAGAGAAGTCTTCTTGTATGGTTGTAGAGAGAGAAACATTTCATCCCCTTCAACAAATTGACATTCAGAATGACCTTGATCTGCTTGTTGCTTCATGCGGTTCTGAGCCATGACCAAATTTTCTTTAAGAGTACAAAGAATGGTCATGTGTGTTGTAATATTATGGTCAACCTCCCGAACCTTGGAAATTCCTGACATGAATAGGAGAACTGATGGTGGCTTCTATTCGTGTATTGCTTCAAATGGAGTCATGTGAGTGGCTATATGGTAAGAGGTGTTGTACCACCATTCAACTAAGGGTAACCACTGAACCCAATGATGTTATCGGTCAGATGCAAAACAACTCAAATATAGTTCTAGACACTTGTTGATGACTTCCATTGGTTCATCTGTATGGGGATGATAGGATATACTAAGCTATAATTGGGTTCCCTAGAGCCTCAATAATTCTTACCACAAATTGCTGGTAAAAGTTGGATCATGATTATAAACAATAGAATGAGGCATTCTTGGGAGTTTGAATATATTATCCATAAAAAATTGAGCCACTATAGATCTGTGAATGGGTGTTGAAGAGCACATAAATTGGCATATTTGGAGAGACGATCCACTACCACCATGATGAATGACTTATTTCCTGACTTGGGCAAGCACACAATGAAATCCATAGAAATATCCATCCAAATAGTAGGTGGAATCGGAAGTGGTTGGAGCATGCCATGATTTTTGACAGTCTCTCTCTTATTGTGTTGACACATATTACATTCTTCCACAAAGGTGTGGATGTCCTGTTTCATACCATCCCAAAAGAAAGAGCATTTGACCTGTTCATAAGTTTTGGTAAAACCCGAATGCTCTGTAGTAGCATAAGCATGAAACTCAGAGAGCACCTTGGATTTAAAGGCTGACCGTTTTCTTAAATATAAGCGACCTTTATAGAGAAACTCTTCATTGTGACAAGAGTACCCTGGAGAAACTTGGGGATCCTGTTGCAGTTTTTGGATGAGGCTGGAGATTTTTGGGTCATGTAACCATTCATGGCGAACAACCTGAAGCTAGTCGGTGACAGTGAATTAAAGGGAGAAGAGGGACCCTTCTTCTTCATATTTCTTGGAAAGAGCATCAATCACCACATTTTATTTACCCCTTTTGTAAATGATCTCATAATCATATCCAAACAACTTGGTCACCCATTTTTGTTGCTATGGGGACAGAATGCATTGTTCCAGGAAGTACTGCAAGATTTGATGGTCTGTTTTAATTTGGAAGCGTTGTCCCAATAGATAAGGGTGCCATAGAACCACCGCATGCAAAATAACCATCATTTCTTTTTCATAGATCGATTGGCCCAACTATTGCTCTGAAAACTGTTTACTAGTCAAATCCAAAGAGCGTCCATATTGCATGAGGACTGCTTCGATTCCTCTCCCTAATGCATCACTTTCCAAAACAAAGGTCTTGAATAAATCAGGTAGGGCCAATACATGAGTAGTGCACATAGCTTCCTTCAAGGCTTGGAAGGATTGGTCTGCTGCTGGAGTTCAACTGAAGACATTCTTTTTAAGGAGAGATGTTAGGGGGGCCATAATTTTTCCATAATTTTGAACAAATTTGCAATAATATCCCATTAAACTCAAGAAACCACACATACTTTAAAGAGTTTTAGGGCGATCCCAATTCCGCATAGCTTCAATTTTCTTAGGATCCACCCTGACACCATCCTTGCCAACAATATGACCCAGGTACTCAACTTCAGAGATGCAAAAAGCACATTTAGATTGTTTGAGGAAAAGTTTGTGCTTGTAGAGGAGATGGAGCACTTGATCTACATGGGTGAGATGGGATGGCCACATTTTACTATAGATGAGAAAATCATCAAATAAAACTAACACAAAGTGACGAAGGAAAGGATGAAAGACATGATTCATGAGACTTTGAAAAGTGGAGGGGGCATTACAAAGACCAAAGGGCATGACTGAGAACTCATAGTGGCCCTCATGAGTGTGAAATTTCGTCTTAGGGATATCTTCCTCTTTCATATGTATTTGGTGGTAGCCATAACGAAGGTCAAGTTTGGTAAAGTATCAAGCCCCGCTGAGTTCATCTAGGAGGTCATCTATGATAGGAATGGGGAATTTGTCCTTGATGGTAAGTTTGTTGAGGGAAAGAAAATTAGCACACAAGTTCCAAGGGCCTTCCTTCTTGAGGACCATGACAACATGGGAAGAATAGGGGTTGGTACTAGGAAAGATAAAACCCACTTCTAAGAATTTGTGGACAATTTTCTTAATTTCAGTTTTTTGAGCAAAATGATGACGATAAGGGTGAACATTGGGAGGAAGACTGCCTGACATTAAAGGAATGGAATGATCATGGTCATTGCGAGAGGGGAGAATTACCTGTGGGGTTTCGAAAATAATGTGATGGTGTGAAATGATAGCTTTAAGGTCAGGGTGTACTGGGGGTGTCTCAACTGCTTGAATGGAATGGAGTTGGGTGATGATGCCATAATGACCCTTTTTGAGTAACGTTTCCATGTGGTGGGAATTGATGATCTCCAGATATCCTGTGGTAATGCCTTGGAATTTATAATGTTGGCCTTCCTATTGAATTTCATGGTTAACTCCTTAAAATCCATGAGTATGGGTCCTAGGGTGTGTAACCATTCCGTGCTAAGTACAATGTCACAACCACCCATGTCAATAGTAAACATGTGATATTTCGGGTTATACTGACCAATTTGTAAGCACACATTTTCACAACGCCCTCCACATTTCATGGAACCACCATTTGCAATCATGATTTGAAAATTGTTGACAACGTAGATATAACAATTGACTTCTTGGGCAAGGCGACGATGAATGAAATTATGAGTGCTGCTACTGTTAACTAGGATGATGAATTTCCTCTGCTTAATGTAACCAATCAATTTGAGGGTTTGAGGAGTAGAAAAACCAATGAGAGCGTGTAGCGAAATAAATGGTTCAACTTTGGGAGGACCAGAGGGTAGTGTAATATCATCAGTTGGGGGTAACACTTCTTTAGGTGAAACCTCAACATCTTCATCAAAAACATCCCCAGAAATGGCCATAAAAAGTTTATGTTCTTTACACTTATGCCCTGGAAAGTATTTATCATCACAATTATAACAAAGACCCTTGATTTTGCATTCAACCATTTCTGCCCGTGTTAACTTATGGACCTTGAGAGGAGTGGATTGAGGGGCAGGGGTGTTGGGTTTAGGGTGGGGGACAAAAGTGGGTTTTTTGCTCTGGGCCAAGATGACTTGTTTTGCCTCCTTGAAATGCTTAGTGGCTTCCAACTAAGTCTGAGAGTGAGCCATGATGGATTGGGTGCGAATGTCATCCTTGAGGCCACTGATCATAAAGCATTCACTGAAGAAAGCATATGTCATGCCCTCCATTCAGAAATCCAAGTGCTCAAAGCCAACAATAAAATCTTCCACTGTTTTAGATTGTTTCAACTTGGTCAGACGTCCTAAATGGTGGGTGTCTGTGTCAAAGCATTCATACAACTCTGCAACAAATTGTGACCAAGCAAAATACCCTTGGCATGCATTGCGACACCATTGCCACCATTTCCATCTTTCCAGATCCAAATAAATAATTCCATAGCGAAGATTGGTTAAATCATTAGTGATACCATGCAGGGAGAAATAATGTTCAATCTGAGTAACCGAGGCTTGTGGATATGATCCATCAAATTTTTTGACCTCGAATCTGGGGAGACAAGGGTCACACGATAGGAAGTTGGAATGAGAGTGTAGATTCTAGTTGGATTCAACACCTTCAATATAGAGAGGTGGGTCAGAGGAGGAAGGACCCTAGAATTTGTTCATGAATTCGTTGAGAGCAAAATGGACTTCAACAATTTGGCTACTGAGCTAGGCTTGGATGTGGTCTGTTTTTGCATGAATGGCCAAAATGTCCCTATTAACTTAGGCTTGGAGGGTAGTAAGGTCAGTGTTGTGCTACTTATATGTGTAATATAATGCACTCATTAATTATCAATCCAGGATTCGTAATCAACAGAGTTATAAGACTCCAGTAAGGAAGGTAATTCTAATGTCATGAGTATAGAACTATTCTAGATTATGCATGTTGGAAACAAAACAAACTAGCAAATCAAAACACACTTTGGTTGTCTTTCACAGAGAGGCTATCTACTCCATTATGGAACATGGAAGTATGATATGGAGTTCTTTTGACAAATCAACTCTACTATCTAACCCAGAAAACTAACTATGCAATCACACTTCTGAAAGGGAAATCACACATCAATCATCAAGACATAGCATGGGTAGTTCAATAGTCAATATACTGAGTATGCTCTGGTTCACAATGTGTTGTTGTGAACTTCACTAGTTCTCCTTCAAATATGTTTGACTATTGCTGCCAACATTTATGTCCATGAAACGAAATCAAATTCATAAAAACAGAAACATAGCATATGCAAAAAAAATATCTCTAAGCAATCAAAACCTAAACTGAACTATACTGCTATCATCTGAAAAGATCAAAGCTTCATCTAGTCTAACATTTATACTATTGAAATCAACTGCTAACACTAATCTATAAGGATGCCGACCTTTGTTGGGCGGTGGGCCCTTTCTGCTTCAACATGCCAGTGACTGGAGTCTACAGTAAGCTTTCTTTCAATCCACACATTCCTCTTACTCAAATTTCAAAACATAGAATTAAACTATGCTAACAACTCAACTCACATTCATTCATAAATGATCAAGACCTGGATATAATTGACATCCTTCTATTAAACTTCAACTCAAAATCTGTTCTGCAATATGTAACACTGCTTCACATACTGTGTTATGCTAACTCTCTACTACCTCCACCATCCTTGCCATGACTATTTAAACAATCTTAGTCGTGAAACAGAAGGAGGTGAAATCTTTAGCAGATCAGTCAATTGTCAAATTTATATATTCGGTTACATATTTTAAGCTTCATCCTCATGACACAAAGTGTATGAGGATGAAGCAATAAAAAAACAAGCTTATCATAACCTTGCTAGATCTTTAATGATTCAACAAACATCCAACAATTATCTTTGGTATGATCTGGAGCTAAACTTGGTATATTCTGATTCCTATATTGGTACTGGATCGTGACAGGTGAGATTCGGTAAATGGTACTGGATCCGAAAAATATGCAAGTGGTTGGTACCAGACTAGAATAGTCTGCGGCCGTTGGTACCGGATTGCGACAGTGGATGGTTCAGTACCGGATCTGAATGGAAGGTACACTTGGTACCGAATTCAGACAGTGGCAATTTGGTGAATAAGTACCGGATGGATGAGCTGGTACAAAAAGGCTAGACTCATCTAGAGGTCAAAGGTTACACATGGCAAATTAAAACATTAGTACATGAAACATTTAGTCTCCTAGCTCAATAAACCACAAAAATGCATGAATTAATTATACTTTACCTTATGACCTCATCAATGGCTAATGGTAGTGTTCTTTTTCATTTATCCAAGCTTAGGTAAGCCAAAAGGTATATATGAGGAGTATAATAGGGTAGTGGGGATGTCAATTTAGAGGTTCAACAGTCAATATTATGTTTATGATTGGTTTCTTTTTGGTGGGTGGGAGCCATGAGGGGATGACGGGTGGGTCCACAGACAAGAAAGCAGAGAAGTGATATATACCACGATGATCAGGGCAGTGAGAGGAGACTAATGGGATAAGCGATAAATAAGGGTGCTATGATACCACTTGTTATGCACTTGGTTATGTGATATTAAGCAAAAACAAGAATATAACGAAAATTACCAACAAAACAACATAATGTAGAGAATAACACACCAAAATGATACCTTTATTGAAATGGGAGCAATGTTCACTGGCCTATTCGAGGGGGAAACCTCCAACAAAGAAACACTCTATTACAATAATTCACAAGACAAAGCTTTCTCATGCCTCCTACTCTTATTTATACTAATTCTATCTTCTAAAGAACATTCTGGATGAAGATCTTTCTAGAAACAAAAAGCTTCTATTAGGTCTCTTACATTGACTTGTTCATATTTATTAAATAGGCCTTATTAACTAATCTAGACCTTTATTACATGGAAAATATATTATTCTATCTATGTGAGGGGTTAGGGAGGTTAGGTCCCTAACACCTCCTCTCATATGATTCTTGATATCTAATATGTGATGTCTCTTCCATATTGTACCAGTCTATTGTTATACCTTTCTTCACTTCGCCGTGTCTTCAAAGTGCTGAAACAACATTTCAATATTAGCTAAACATATAATTGAAAGACACACAATTACTGGGCCTTTATAAGGTTCTCATTGACCTACAACAATCTAATATCATGACTCTGTCCCTTTTGTCTTTCATACTCACAATATATTGTTAGTGATCATTAACATAATTAAATTTCCCGTAGGAATAATTCTATTTTATATGAGGTAAAAGATAAAATTTTGTGCTATAAAATTTTGAAAAGAATCTGCAGTCCTTCCTTTCAAGAATATTGTGCAACTCATATGTAAACATTTTAATGCAAACAAATTTCAACAGGATCATCATAGCCATTGGCATATACATCTTCATGGTTGATCTCTATCCCATTCAGGTCTAGTGTTTGAACCACTACTCTGATACTACTATGTAACACAATTGACCTCCTAAGCTTCATTATGCTGGTGGGGCATACAAAATTTCTCATAATCCTCTATACTTACTCTTTTAAACTGTATCTATGACCTCTATTCTAAACTTGAGTCGATTATTCTCTTTGACATCTTTCCAATGACTATAATTATGCTCAAAACCAAGCTCTGGACATAAATATATGGCCTCTTTGTTGGACAACTGAGAGGGGTGGGGGGGTGAATTAGTTTTTACTGTGCTTAAACAATTATGCCCACTTTTGGCTCTTTACAGAACACTCTATGACAATCACATTAATGCAAGGAAGTAAGCAATAGAATATTCAACATCAATCACACACATGAAATATACATAGACAGATATTTCCCGAGGAAACCCATAAAGGGAAAAGCCTATTCTTATTGATATGATAAGTAATATTTATTTTCTGTACATTATCATTCTAATGAGCTCCAACTCCTCTTGAGGCTACAACCTTTGTTTTACAAGCTGCAACTTGCTGAGAGCACCAACTCTCTGGTTTCTCTAGCACCCACTAGAAGGAAGCACCGACACCCTGGTTTCTCTAGCACCCACTAGAAGGAAGCACCAACTCCCTAAGTGTTCTAGCACCAACTGGATGGAAGCACCAACTTCCAGTCACACATGCATAGACTTGTATAACAGAGAACAATAGTTCTCCCTTGCACCACCTTGCCACCTTGAATATAATTTTTTTTTTCCTGAAACTTATTACAACAATACAATATTTGTCAAAAATCTTACCAGTCTCATCACTCTTCTATTGCACTGCTTTGCTCTGCCTGCATCAGTGTTTTTCCTGCTCGCACCTCCTTGAGTTTTTTGTTTTTCTTCTCTGTCTCTGGATGTGCACCTCAACTTTCTCTTCCTCTATCAGATAAGCATTTCTTCTCTATCTATTTATTCTGCGCTTTATGCTCTATTATTATTTCCATTCAATGTGTTACGCCTCTTCTGTGTGTTTCAACTCTTGCACACAACACGCTTCTACCCGCATGAATAACTCTCAACAACAACAACCCTCTATTCTCTGTTCTTCATATATTTATGATGCCAAGTACTCTGTCAGATCATACACCTAACTCTTTGTTGTCTCTGGTGATCATGCTAATTCTATTCTTCATCAATGATCGTTATGCTGAGACTATTTGTCATCAATGGCCGTTCCTGAGATTCTTTGCCTGTTTCTGGCAGTGCGACCTTTCATCTTCTCTGTTACAGTTATAGACTTCGACGCTTTCCCATATGTCAATTGTCTCTATGATGAGTCTTCATTCCACTGGTAGTTACCTCAAGACTCTTCGATTCCTCTGGCAGTCACCCTACTGCTCCTCAAATTCTTTGGCAGATGCAATCACTTCATTTTGGCAGTTACTGAGAAAACCTCTGTGCGTTCATCCCTTTGGTGCCTTTCCCCTTCCTGAGAAAATTTTTACAGTGGGTGCTAGCTCTTCTTGCTAAGCCCTTTCCTTTCACGTGACCATCGACGGTGACCATACGCCTAACCAACAACCGTTTCATGATTTCATGTTTTGTGATGTTGACTGCGAGTCACCTTGATTTTCCCAACTCGCGAAACTCTGAGGTGGAGCCTAGCAATGATAGCTCCTTCCTTAACCTTCATCAATGTGACCATGGTTGTGACCACATGCCTCACTTCCGAAACTATGCTTTCCAGATCAATGGTCCATATCTCTCTGTGATTCAATGGTTGAGATCTCCTTTTCGCGTTTCACGACTTCACGATTCGTGATGTCAAAGGTTGGCTCACTTCCCTTCTTTCGATTCCCAAACTCGCGATTGCGTTAGATCAATGACCCACAATCCTTTGTGATCCGATGACCCAAATATTTTCACGACTTCTCATTTCAGAGATTCAGCTGCGATTTGCCTCGATTCTCCTAGCTCACGAAATTCAAAATACTCCATATCAGATCAACAGTCGAGATCTCTCTCTTTGATCAACGACTGTGATAAAATCGTGATTTCATGTTTTGCAACTTCAAAGGTTAGAGAACCTCCTTTCTTCAACTCCTGATTTCCAAATACCTGCACCAGATCAATGATCCACGATCTTCCATATTTCAATGGTCTAGATCTCTTCTTCAAGAACTTGGACTTCGTTATTCGTCGTGCCAGATCAAGGGTCCAAGATCCTCAGTGATCTGATGGTCCATATCATTTCATGAATTCGCATTTCACGAGTTCCTCCAACTCTCACTTTTGACACTTCTAGTTGGCGAGTCAACGAAATGTTGATCTCTTGTAACGTGTCCTTCCTGGCATCAACGACTAGGATTGACTCCACTCTATCCCTTGCAAATATTTTGAAGTTCGACTCTTTGAACTTCCGGATCTGTTGCCTCCTGTCAACCCTGACGATGGATGGTTCCGATGACTTCAAAAATTGTCTCATGCACTTTCCTTGGGATCCAATGGCTGTTGGTCCACACACTTAGATCTAACAACTAAGATCCGTTCTCCTCTTCTCTGTGCACTCGTTCCTCCTGTCTAGACTTGGATCTGATGACCCAGATCATTCACAGTGCTCGATCCAACGGTCACTGTCACTCCTCCTTCCGAGCTTTGGCTTTCTCAAACCTCTAAGTGTCAAAGGACACAAAATTTGATCCTTCTACGAGCCTTGATGTATGGGATCTCATCTACGCGTCTCGAAACACTATCTCTCCTGAGATTTGACAATGAAGTTAACCTCGGTCTTGGCACACACTTGCGCTCTGCGTGCAACTCGACACTATCTCTTTTGAGCTTCTCGAGCTTTCTCTTCTACGTCTTCCCAAAAGATTTCTGCTGTTCATTCCATCAATGACAAGCACACTTTTCCTATAAACTTGCCAACAATATCCCCCTTTGGCATTGATGGAAACCTTGAAAGGCTGCTCTGTTCTACTTAGACCTCCAACTGTAGCATCTAGACCACTCCTTTTCTTCCCCTTTGACATCAATTTCAAATAAAACATGCTCCCCCTGAGCTGTTGTAGTACTATGCGAAGGTATCAGATATTCAACCAATACATACTCCCCCTGATAGGATGGACTCTCTTAGGTTGATAATGGGGTCATGCCCAACTTTTGGCGTAGATACTCAAACTGAGTTTTTGCAAGCGGTTTAGTGGAGATATCAACAATCTGATCTTTGGATGGAATATAATGCAAAGAAACAACAATGTTGGTCACCTGTTCCCTCAAGAAGTGATACCTGATGGGTATATGCTTGGTCTTGTATTGAAATAAAAGATTCTTTGACACACTGATTGCACTAGTATTATCATAATGAATTGGGATTGGTGCAACATATTTTACCTCCAAGTCTGTAAGTGTTTGAATCATCCATAATACTTGGGTACAACAAGTGGAAACTGCAATGTACTCATCTTCTGTAGTAGATAAGGAAATCGAACCTTGCTTCTTGCTCAGCCATGATACAAGGGAATCTCCTAAGAAGAATGCACCTCCACTCGTGCTTTTCCTTTCATCCACGCAATTAGCCCAATCAACATCTGAATAGACTGATAGTTTAAAATTATGATTCCTAGGATACCATCGGCCATAGTCCATTGTTCCTTTCAAGTATCTGAATATTCATTTGGCAGTTAACAAATGGCTCTGTTTAGGTGCAGCCTGATACCTTCCTACCATTCCAACAACATGCATTATGTCTTGACGGGATGCTGTTATGTACAATAGGATGCCTATTAGAGTCCTATATGAACTCTGATCAACATTAGGTGAGTCATCATCCTTGCTTAGCTTGCATCTAGTGACCATAGGTGTGCTCATAGGTGTGGAATATTGCATTTGAAACCTTTTCAACACTTCTCTTAGATATTTCTTCTGAGAAAGAAATAATCCTTCAGACCTCTGAGTAATTTGCAGACCAAGAAAAATGACAGTTCCCATATCATAGACATTTCAAATTCAGACTGCATGGTTGAAGCAAACCATTGTACCAATGAAACATTATTGCTTCCAAAGATGATGTCATCTACATAGACCAACACAATGAGCAGATCATTACCCTTTGTTTTGATATATATATATATATATTGTTGTCAACTATTCCTCTCTTGAAACCTTTGTCTTGAGGATACTTATCGAGTCTGTAATACCAGGCACGAGGAGCTTGTTTAAACCCATATAAGGGTTTCTTCAGCTTGCAGACAAAGTCAGGGTTATCTGATAGTTGGAAACCCTCTGGTTGTCCCATATAGAGTTATTCTTTTAGATCTCCATTTAGAAAAGATGACTTGACATCCATTTTATAGACTTTAAACTGTTTATGACAAGCATAGGCAAGAAACATTCTATTAACTTGTAATCTTGCTACAGGCGCAAATGTTTCATCAAAATCCAGTCCTTCTATTTGAGCATATCCTTTGCAGACAAATCTAGCCTTATTTCTTACAATATTTCCTTTCTCATTCATCTGATTTTTGTAGACCTATTTTGATCCTATTACATTTTTATTCACTGGCCTAGGAACGAGTTCCCAAGTGTCATTCTTTTCAATCTAGTCCAGTTCCTCATTCATTGATTTTACCCATTTTACGTCTTTACTGGCTTCATTAAAGTTCTTGGGTTCCACCATGGATATGAAGGCCATATGTGATTACTCGATGTCTTTGATTATCCTTCTCCTCGTTTGTACACCTTTTTCCTTCTCACCAATTATCTGACTTTCAGAATGATTCTTTTGAGTAATTCTTGAGGAAGAATTTGATGCTGATGGATGTCCCGACTCTTCTTGTCTGGGTGTCTCTTCTCCATCTGATTCTTGGACCTACTCATCTTCATTTCCAGCTATGTCCTCTGTAGTAGACTCAATATTGGTCACCTCTCTTACTGGGACTCCTTCATCAACCTTTAAATCAATGCAATCAACTAATTTATGCAATCTTTTATTAAAGCATCTACATCCTTTACTATTGGTAGCATATCCTAAGAAGATGCCTTCATCAGTCCTGTCATCATACTTGCCAAGGTTTTCATTATTATTCTTTATGTATCACTTACTCCCAAAGACTTTGAAGTGTTTGATTGAAGCAAGTCTTCCATACCACACTTCATAAGGTGTCTTGTCACTATGTGGTCTCAGGTGGGATTTGTTAAGAATATGGATTGATGTGTGTATTGCTTCTACCCAGTAGGTTTGACCAATGTTCTTCTCATTTATCATTGACCTGGCCATTTGCTGGACAATTCTATTTTGCCTCTCAACTACTCCATTTATTTGTGGAGTTCCTAGGATTGTGTATTCTCTCTTGATCCCATGTTTATCATAGAATTCCTTGAAATCACTTGACATAAATTATCCTCCTCTGTTTGACCTTACTGCCTTTAACCTCTTGCCTGTTTGATTCTCAGTTAAAGCCTTAAATATTTTAAATTTCTCAAATGATTCAGCTTTTTCTTTGAGAAAAGAAACCCAAGTAAGTCTGGAGTAATCATCAACTATCAACATAAAGTAGTTTTCCTTCCCTGTGCCTTCCTGTCTTGATTGTCCACATAAATCCACATGAACTAATTGGAGTGGTTTCTATGTTGAAGTACAACTCTTGGATTTGAACTGTGTCTAGGTTAGCTTTTCTACTTGGCAGGGTTTACACAGAGAGTATTGTGGCTTTGATATTCTTGGAAAATCTTTTACCGCCTCAAGATTTTTGAGCTTGATTAAGTGGTCAAAGTTTAGATGTCCAAGTCTCCTATGCCATAACAAACTTTCATCATGTTTTCTTAAATGACATTCTTTTTTATCTTCTTTAAGCACATATACATTATTTTCTGTCCTTATGCCTTTAGCCACCACTTGTCCTGAGTTTACAGACTTTATATTACAATCCTTGGAAGTGAACACCACTTCACATTCTCTGTCACACATTTGAATTACACTGAGCAAATTATGTTTCATCCCATCTACAAGCAGAACATCCCGGGCTTTTCCTTTACCATTAATCAAACTCACCATCCCTTTACCCTTTATTTTACCTGGTTCATCATTTCCAAAGGTTACATTTCCTATTTTTCTTTTACTTATAGACATAAACTTATCCTTGTCTCCAGTCATGTGCTTGGAACATCCACTGTCTATATACCCTGGGTCCTTTTGCTTTTGAGCTGAAAGTACTAGACCACATTCTTCACTATCTTTCTTTTTCCATGTGCTGGCATTTCTAGCTAAAGGATTTAATCTTGGATCTGCCTTGTACTTTGTGAGATGGCATTTTGTAGCTTTGTGGCTGAAGTTATGAAAATTATAAAATTTGAGCTCATTGTTCAGTAGGTCAAAGTGATTGGTGCTACATTGTCTATTCATTGACTGCTTAGTTCTATGTTTTAAAGATTGTTTATTTCTTGAACTCCTCACTTGAATGTCTCTAAACTTTATTTGACAATTTGTAATCTTATGACCAAAATTAGAACAATAAAAACAGTAACCATGGAAGAAATTTTGGTACTTGAAGGATGGCCTTCTTCTTGGAATTTGTTGCTCCATCTTCTGATCTCTTTGTTTTTTATCAGGGATCATCTTATCTTTATTATCTTTTGGTGACATAGTACTCTCATGGTCTGATTGTCTGTTGACTTGGAACTTAATCATCTTTACTAGCTCTTTGCTTTCTGGCTGTTTTCTACTTGAACCATTTACATACCCTAATCCAGTCTTCAACAAAGGAGATCTCTGTTTTCTCAGAATGTCGTTTAGTTGTGCGGTGGCTTTAATGATTGGAATATTTTGGAGATACAATCTTTTAAACTTCTCCATCTCTTTTCTATTTTTTACTACCTCTTCTTCCAAGGCTTCACATCTTGCCTTCTTTTCTGATAATTGTTGTTTCAAAATGTCCTCTATTTTATTTGCCTCTTCTAATTCCACTTTTAGTAGGGAAAAGTCTTCATCAGGTTTTTTATTGTCTTTCTTGAACTGTGTCAACAATTTTTTTTTCTTTTTCTTCTTAGGTCTGAGTCTATCAATTTATTCTAGAGCATTGATCAGTTCTCCTTCCAAGTCAACCACAACTTCTTCATCATCAACATCACTTCCTGTGCTTTTATCATCATAATCCTCTTTGTCCATAAGCATAAAGTCATTAATCTTATCTTCACAGGAAGAGTCATTATCCGTGTCTTCTGAAGAGTGATCATTGTTTACACATAAACTTTTATTTTTACCAAATCTCTTGGGTGTGTACTTCTTTTCACCTTCAGAATTCTGATCATGTTTCTTGTGTGGACACTTAGATGAAAAGTGACCTATATTTCCACAGTTAAAACATTTGAAGGGCAATTTTCCTTGGTACTTTCCTGATCCTTTCTTTAGTCTTCTCACAAATTTTGCTTCAATTTCATCAGTGCCAGAATCCTCATTCTTATCTTCTTTAAATGATGCTTCTCTAGAGATGGGTTTATCTTTAACTATCCTCATTTCATATGCAATAAACGTTCCTAGAAGTTGATCAAAAACCAAAGATTTTAGATCATTAAGTTCTTCTATAGCAGAAACCTTTGGGTTGAACCTATCTGGCAGAGATCTCAAAATTTTCTGAACTAAAGAGGCTTCCTCAATTTTTTCACCAAGTTATTTCATTGCATTTACTAGTTCTAAAACTCTCAGAAAGTACTTCCCAACAATTTCATCCTCTTTCATCTTTAGCTGTTCAAACTGTACTCTATAGGTTTGAATCTTGGCGTCCTTTACCTTCTCACTGTCTTCATAACTGCTAATGAGTTTGCCCCACATTTCTTTGGCAGTTTCTAAGTGCATAACTTTTACAAATTCTGCTTCTGCAAGCCCACTTAGAATAACATTCATAGCCTTAGCATTGAAGCTGAATTCTAGCTTGTCATCCTTATTAGCTAGTAGAATCGAAATTACATAACCAGTCTCTACCACATCCTAGACATCTGCACCTAAAGCCATTATGTAGGTTCTCATCTTAAATTTTCAGAAGGCAAAGTTTGTTCCATTGAACATGGGGGCCTTATTGGTTGAAGTTCCTTCATGGCTAGTCATGTTTAAGCTCTAGGATCTACCCTTAGATAAAAGGAACCGACTCTGATACCAATTGTTGGACAACTGAGAGGGGGGGTGAATCAATTGTTACCATGCTTAAACAATTATTCCCACTTTTGGTTGTTTACAGAACACTCTATGACAATCACAATAATGCAGGGAAGTAAGCAATAGAATATTCAACATCAATCACACACATGAAATATATGGAGACAGATATTTCCTGAGGAAACCCATAAAGGGAAAAACCTCTTCTTCTTGCTATGATAAGTAATCTTTATTTTCTGTACATTATCATTCTTATGAGCTCCAACTCCTCTTGAGGCTACAACCCTTGTTTTACAAGCTGCAACTTGTTGAGAGCACCGACTCTTTGGTTTCTCTAGCACCCACCAGAAGGAAGCACCAACTCCCTAAGTGTTCCAACACCAGTTGGATGGAAGCACCAACTTCCAGTCACACAGGCACCAACCTGTATAACAAAGAACAATAGTTCTCCCTTGCACCACCCTGCCACCCTGAATATAAAAAAATTGTTCCTGGAACTTATTACAGTGATACAATATTTGTCAAAAAGATTACCAGTCTCATCACTGTTCTGTTGCACTGCTCTGCTCTGCCTGCATTGGTGTTTTTCCTGCTCGAACCTCCTTGAGTTTTCTGTTTTTCTTCTCTGTCTCTGGATGTGCACCTTGACTTTCTATTCCTCTATCAGATAAGCATTTTTTCTCTATATCTTTATTCTGCGCTTTATGCTCTATTATTATTTCCATTCAATGCGCTATACCTCTTCTGTGCATTTCAGCTCTTGCACACATCATGCTTCTACCCGCATGAATAAATCTCAACAACAACAACTCTCTATTTTATGTTCTACGTATATTTATGATGCCAAGTCCTCTGTCAGATCATACACCTAACTATTTTTTGTCTCTCGCGATCACACTCAACCTTTTCTTCATCAGTGACCGTTATGTTGAGACTATTTGTCATTGGTGGCCGTTCCTGAGATTCTTTTTCTGTTTCTGGCAGTGCGACCCTTCGTCTTCTCTATTAAAGTTACAGACTTCATCACTTTCCCATTTGTAAATTGTCTCTATGATGAGTCTTCATTGCACTGGTAGTTACCTGAAGACTCTTCGACTCCTCTGGCAGTCACCCTACTGCTCCTCGAATTCTCTGGCAGATGCAATCACTTCATTCTGGTAGTTACTGAGAAAACCTCCGCGCGTTCATCCCTTTGGCACCTTTTCCCTTCCTGAGAAAAAATTCATAGTGGGATTTATCACTTCTTTCTAGTCCCCTTCCTTTCACGTGACCACCAACGGTGGCCATACACCTAACCAACAATCATTTCGTGATTTTATGTTTCGTGATGTCGACTGCGAGTCACCTTGATTTTCTCAACTCGCGAAACTCTGAGGTGGAGCCTAGAAATGCTAGCTCCTTCCTTAAGCTTCATCAATGTGACCATGGCTATGAACACAAACCTCACTTCCGAAACTACACTTGACAGATCAATGGTCCAAATCTCTCCATGATTCAATGGTTGAGATCTCCTTTTCGCATTTCATGACTTCACGATTCACGATGTCAAGGGTTGGCTCACATTCCTTCTTCCGATTCCCGAACTCACGATTATGTTAGATCAAAGACCCATAATCCTTTGTGATCCGATGGCCCAGATATTTTCGTGACTTCACATTTTGGAGATTCAGCTGCGAGTTGCCTCGATTCTCCCAACTCACAAAATATGAAATACTCCATATCAGATCAACGGTCGAGAGCTCTCCCTTTGATCGATGGATACGATCAAATCGCAATTTCGTGTTTCGCGACTTCAAATTTTAGAGCACCTCCTTTCATTGACTCCATATTTATTGATACCTGCTCCAGATCAACGACCCACGATCTTTCGTGTTTCAACAGTCTAGATCTCTTCTTCGAGAACTCGGACTTCGTTCTTTATCATGCCAGATCAACGGTCCATGATCCTCAGTGATCTAACGGTCCAGATCATTTCGTGAATTCACATTTCATGAGTTCTTACAACTCTCACCTTTGACTCTTCCAATTCGCTAGTCAAAGAAATGCTGATCTCTCACCATGTGTCCTTCCCAGCATCAATGTCTAGGATCGACTCCACTCTATCCCTTGAAAATATTTCAAAGTTTGATTCTTCGAAGTCCCGGATCTGCTGCCTCCTGTCAACCTTGACGATGGACGGTTTCGATGACTTAGAAACTTGTCTCATGCACTTTCCTTGGGATCCAAAGGTTGTTGGTCCACGTACTCAGATCTAACAGTTGAGATCTGTTCTCCTCTTCTCTGCACACTCGTTTGTTAAGAACCAAACATCAATATAGCATGGAAAAACCTCAGGAAAAGTACTCAACGCCTTGAAACAGAGATAATTTCAGATAATAAGCCTCTTCGAGGGGGCAACCTCCTTT
>JZKD02S2068786.1:206455-239199 GCA_000966675.3 Picea glauca | reverse complement strand
AATAGAAAAAACCACCCCAAAAAAAAAATTTCAGGGTGCTGCCCCGAACCTCGTCGGCCCTGGGCTACTGCCCGGTGCCGAACGCTGCGCATCACTAGGGGGGGGGCATACATGCCCCCCCCTGGGACCCCCCTAGGATCATCAGACATAGTTTTCGTATCTGACGCACCCACACACATAGACATGCAAATAATATAACACATACCCAACAATATGCTTCTAAGTCAGTCACAATATGTTTCAAATATCTTTCATGATCGATTTTTATTTTACTTGGCTGTCGATTCTGTTGGCATTGGAAGTCACTCCTGGATTGCAGCAGGAGAAGATCCCGACGTCCATCAGTTTTATTTCACGATTTGTTTTAAAGGGGTGATTGGATGTGAGTGAACTCAGAACAATATCATTTAACTCAAAAAACTAGGCCATAAATGCACAGGGAAGTGAGGGCCATAACTAACTTCAGTCAGAAATTTGAGTTAAAGCGAGAGTAGAGGGAAGACTAGGGAGAAAAGAGAGGAGACTTCTCTAGGCATCAAACCTTCCAACAACTCAGGAAATAAAAACGAGACACTAAAATGTGCCTAAACGACACAGTGATAACTGCACACTGATCAAACCTATCATACTATGCAGCTACAACCATTCGACTGGATCCTCCAATTCTAAATCATTCAGTGTAAGATGAAAAATACAACGTGGGAGACTACTTAAGACTGGTTCAGAGATTGCAGTGACCAACCATACGTCATCCTACAATGTGCGACCCTCGGCTGGATCCTCCAATGCCAAGTGTTTTAAACAGCTAACAAACAACATAAAAAGGAAAGAGAAGCTGACTTCCATTAATTTGACAGTCTCAAATCAAAATACATAACCAGAGCTTCCTCAAAAACTTTACAGTCGGAAGCTAAGCTCAACCATCGATACTTTCAAAAATACAAAAACTGAGTACATATACTCAGAAAAAATTCGCCCAACAGAGGCGTGCTCAGACCTCCAAGGCGTGGCGTCCCTTCAGTCAAACTCGGATGGAAATATTTCGTCAGAAGCCACCTTAAATCAGCATGGCTCTTGCAGGGGGGACCTGCACACAAGGGTACCACAGGATGATTGCTGCAGGCTTCCCATACCTTCCATTTATGGCTCGAGTTGAGGTTTCATCTACCTGCTCGATTTTCATTAACTTCTTCCCCAGGGAGTGGCCGAGACAATATGTTCAGGAGAAGACCACATGCCTTCTCTCTAAGGCTACTTCTGTATTTCATCTTTCGGGGATTTCTACTTCCCCTGCCTTCAAATTTCCTACTGCCCAATCTCGCGAAATAGCCTTCCAGGATCAATGGTTGGATCGGCTTTAAAACTGACAGCCACAATCATCTTTCCTTGAACGCATGGTTCCACGCCCCTCATCTGCTTTGTCCCTTTTCCATACGATCCAGTGCTATGACTGTGGGCCCAAATCCTGGACGCCTTCGACACTTCGTGTCTCGTGGATGGGAGGGAGCTGATCCTTGCTCTTCGAAGTTGTGATGCGTGAAGAGGCGATAGAGCCTAATCGTGCACCACATTCCCCTCTCTTATTAGATGACCCTAAACATCTCGACAATATTGTGGGCCCAAATCCCAGACACCTTCGGCACTTCACGTCTCGTGGATGGGAAGGAGTTGATCCTTTCTCTTCAAAGTCGCGATGCGTGAAGTGGCGATAGAGCCTAATCATGCACCACGTGCCTCTCTCTGATCGGATGGCCCTGGACATCTCGACAATATTGTGGGCCCAAATCCTAGATGCCTTTGGCACTTCACATCTTGTGGATGGGAGGGAGTTGATCCTTACTCTTCGAAGTCATGATGCGCGAAGAGGCGATAGCGCCTAATCATGCACCACGTGGCCCTCTCTGATCGGATGACCCTGAACATCTCGGCAATATTGTGGGCCCAAATCCCGGACGCCTCCGACACTTTGTGTCTCATGGATGGGAAGGAGCTGATCCTTGCTCTTCAAAGTCACGATGTGCGAAGTGGCAATAGAGACCAATCGTGTGCCACTGTCCCTCCCACGTGCTAAAACTCATGCAACTCCGTGGCTCTGGCTTACCCGATGATCGACGATCTGCTCCATCGATCGATCCTCACCATTGAATCCTGGATCGCCCATCTGCTAACACTTAATCCCGAAATGGACTTCTTATGTGTGCTGCGCTTGGCGCTCATGCCTGCGGCCTTTGAATAAAATGCATTTGATGTGTTCTTTAAGCCCCATTTCTTCGCATTTACGCCACGGGATCGAATCTTGGAGAGAAAACACCTCCTTGCAAGAATTTGCGCTAACAAATTTGAAGAAAGGAAAATATGTGACCAATCATATGTAAAATAACCTTTAGTATTTTGGGACGAATCTCCACTGAGAAGTAAACCATAGGCTTTGATAATATTAACCAAGATGAGATCAATAATATGATAAACTTTGGGTTTCAAGGATATACATATTAAGACATCCTTGAGTCACCCATGAATTTAACTTTGACCTATCTAACTAAATGATGTGGGTAGAGCACTTTGTTGGGGTAGCATTCATATTTTTACTAACTAAGGCATTACGTGAGATGAAGATCTCGAATCCAATAAGAAATTACATATATTTTTGTTAAATATCTCAAAATTTAGTAAGAAAGATTGAGTTTGAGACTTGGACTTTTTACTCGAGAGATCAACATTCACCATCGCATTATGAAAATTATTGGTTGTTGTTTTTGTGACCTTTTTCATGATATTTTGTGGTAGTACTTCATTATTTTATTTCAATGCATTTAACAACAACTTCCTTTGATGGGTAATATTGCATACATCATAGATTGAAAAGTTTGCTTTGATTTTCTTGAGATCCTCAACTATGTTATATTCCATTGAGATGAAATCTTGATTACTAGTAGAATGTTTGTTAACATTCTAATTATTTGAAGAAATCCTAGCAATAGGAGATACAATTTAAATTTTCTTGGTGTTTGAACTTTAAGAATTAGGAGGTGATTTTTGTGGGATAGGTCCCTTTTTTTTCCCAGGTTACAAATCTCGGGGAGAACCCTTGAGTACTTCCCCTCATTTAGAGGATGGTACCTAGGGTAAACCATAGAATATTTAGGGCATATGGTTGGTCAACAATTGGGATTGAACACATTACAATAATATACTCATTAAGAGCTCAACATGTCACTTGCAATAATTGAACCTAAGTGGGGAGGATAAGGATCATTCCTCCCAAATACTAGAGATAAACCTAATTGACGTGGGATAGGTCACTTACTTTTGAAATTATAATCTATTTGAACATGTAGTTCATATGATGTTTCCTCTTCTTTAACAAGGTTTAAACCATGAAACATATCATAGAGAACTATGGTTGCCTCATTAGGTTGTTACTCCACCACTTCTTCTATTTCTCCATCTACATTGCCACTTGAATCCTCTGTTTTCATACATTCATCTAGAAAACAATTGACTGCTAAGTTCATGGCATTAATACATCGAGGGCATGTTTTCTCTAAATGGTTTGCTTGCTGATAATTTTAAAATTTTCCATGGCCACTCCTTCCAAGTCAATGATTAGGTTTGCAGGTGTGGGTTCAAGATGTTTTGGTGGCATGTTAGGTCTCCAAAATAAAATTATACAAGGATGTTGTGTTGAAGTGCCTTTTTTAGCACTAGAAGTCTCACTTAGACTGCTATAGGTGTGATCCTAATACCCATCAGATTTTATAGTTTGTAAAAGATAATATTTTAGTTTTAGGTGTAGCAAATGGACGAGAAACTTAGTTCAAAGTATCAACACAAAATCTCCATAAAACATACTTCAAAAAGCAAGGCTTGAACAATCTTTGATTAGTTTACAGGATAATAGTGAAAAGAATGAAGAATGAAGAAGAAAATGTGAATATATGAACCAAACTACTTCAGGCACTGTGGCACAAATATAGAGGAAATCTAACTAACAAGGAACCTCCAGGTTAACAAGATGATATGTTTTGACAACACTTGCATCAACAAAAGACAATAAATCAATCACTGTAATTCCATAGAAACAAGCACTAAAGATAAATCATTTACCAGTAGGCAACATCAAAACAATAGAGAAGGATTTCATGTAATAGTAAAAGAAAAGTTGATCATTAACCATTCAATTGTATTAAATTTGTACATACATCATATGGAAAGATTTTACAGTCTCCATCCAAAATAGATCCTTCCTCAAACCATTCTGATGCAGCCCCCCTACTCCCCCGTAGGGCTGCACGACCTCCTGGTCAAGGATCTCTGATCCTTGAGTCAATGACTCTCTGGAACCTTAATGGTTCCCCTTTTTATTAAAAAACATGCCCTTTCGGCTTCTCGGTGCAGGTTTAATGACACTCGTGACCTTCCCTTTCTCTCTTCTGTGAAATCTCAGAGTGTTGGGCGTTAGCTTCTTTTCAAGTAAGCCCCCTCTCAATGTAACCTCAGGTGATGACCACACAACTACGCACACCCTCAATGTTTTAAAACCCGCACAACTTCTATCCCCAAATTGCTACGGGATCGTCGATCTCACGATCTTGATGATACCTCTGAATAGACGGTTTCGATCTGTCCTCTCCAAACCCTACGGACCAGATTTGCTTCCTCTGAATCAACAAGCGATATCTATTCACGATTTCGGCCTTCGGGAATCTCAAATCTCAAGTCCTCACCACTGCTGACTGGTTATCTTCTGGAGTGGAAGATCTGTTGACACATATCCTCCCCAATCAATGGCCGTGCTCCCACTTCGGGACTTTGGCCTCCTCAACCAGATCAATGGTCCTGTGATTCCCTCCTTGATCAATGACTGAGATCTTCTCCAAATCTTCAGACATTTTCCTCCTCCGTTTTCTTCCGAAGTTCTATATTTGGTGCCGCGTGTCCTCTTTCACATCGATGACTCTCGTCGTCTTGGATTTGTGGCTTTCAGAAATATCAAATCTCAACCTCTTGCCTTCCAGTTTATATTATCTAAAGATGCTAATTATCTGATGCGTGTCTCCTCCTAGATCAATGACTGTGATCTCTTCTCGTCTTCGGAGTGTGGCGGTCTCAGTTCTTAACTGAAACTCCCCAACGACTTTACCCGAAGGTCATGATCTATTGACAAGTGTCCACTTATATATCGATGACTCTCAACTCCTCGGCTCTTCGGACTTCAGATGTTTCAACACTTCGACCTTCGCCTTCCTCTGGATATTTTGACCTATCGATACGTGTCCTCCTAGATCCAACGATCCAGATTCGCTCTGGCTCTTCGGCTCTTAGCGCTTTGGGAATCTCAAGTTTCGAACCCGCCTCCTCCGGAGCTCACGATATCTGATAGCTCAGATTTTCTTGGGCGATCCGACGCTTGGAGTTTGCCTCAAACAATCTGATGGCTCAGATCTGTTCCTGGTGATCGGGTGACTGAGAATCTATTTTGGATCTCCGGCTCTTCGGGATCCAAAAATATCAGTTCTCAACTCTTGTGAGTTTTCTCTCTCCTCTGTGTGTGAAGCGCTAAAGATTGTGCACTTCACTCTGATCAAACAACTATTGATCCATTTTACACAGTGATCCAACGACCACTATCACTCCTCCCTCCTGAGCTTCTGATATCTGACTTAGAATATTTTCTAAGTGTTCAAAGGTTTCGAACCTTTTCTCCTCTTACGAGTCCAACTCTTGGATCTCATACACACTTCTGGAAAGTGTTATTCCTTCTGAGATTTTCCCTTAAATGAATTTTGATTTCCCACGCACACCTTGCATTCTCGGTATTTCGATAACTCAGATCGAAGGATTTCTTGAAAATATATTCTTCTCACCCACCTGACGTTCCTCTAGTTAGGGTTCTTCAACGCTTGGTCATTTCATGACGCTGTGCACACCTTGAACCCGATCTAAGTTTCCTTTTTTCTCTTTGAACTCCTCTGAGTCACTCCGAGACTTAGTCGACACACTCCTTATGTTCGAGATGCACACCTTGCATATGAGTGTCAGAAGAGAAACAATTGAAACTCATCCAGATTCGTCACAACTTCATACTAACACTTCTTGAACAATCACACATGAACGAAATTGGAATAAATCACACACACAAAATACAACATTCATTCATCCATTCATCAAATGAACACAGTCCAAGGATTTGGGAAAATTCTGTATGTTCTATTTCTTCATGAAAACAAATTACATAGTATTTCCTCTACTCTACTCTGGTCTACTGATCTCTTTGATCTCTATATCATTCTTTCTACTCTGTTTTCTCTATTACAATGCAACAATGAAAAAACTATCTAAGGACTGGCTCCATGAGCTCTATTGTCCTGTCTACAACCTATCCTATCAAACTCTTAGCGGTTACTTACTCTGTCCTATTACAATAACTAACATTTATTTCCAGATAAGAGTCAACACTCAATATCTACAATCCATTACAGTCCTTCACGACTTTACAAACAAGTTACATTTTGAAAACGCTGTTTACAAAATATCTCAACAACTCGATTTAATTCTAAGTTAATTTCTGATTTGAAATTCTGTCATTGCTGAGATGTCGTTCCTTTGCCTCCACGCTTGCATTTTGACTTTGAAGGCGATGCTCCTGCATCATACTCCTCTGGTTAAAATTTTCATGGAATCCTGTCCATGAGCTCCTGCACTGTCTTTCCATGCTTCAAAATATCAGGTTCTATGATCGAAATTTCATCTTCCATTGGATGATCTTTCCATTTCACTAAATATTCAGGATATGTCTTTCTACTGGTCTTCTTTCCATCTCGTTGTTCAATGATTTTCTCCATCTGAGGTTTTTCTGCTGTGGGAAATTGTTCTTCCCACTGAACTTTTTTCTGATCATCTGATTCTCTTGTCTCATCTCTCCTGTAAGGATACAGGTCCGCAACATTGAATATCGACGATATCCCAACATTGTCTGGCAACTCAATTTCATAAGCATTGGCTGTGAATTTTATGAGAATCCTGCATGGTCCTATCTTCTTCATCTTCAACTTGTTATACCTTCCCCTTGGGAACCTTTCTTTTCTCAAATGAGATAAAAATTCATCTCCAACCTCGAATTGAACTTCTCTCCTCTTTTGATCAACTCCACTCTTGTATTTCTGGCTGCTGTTCTGTAGCTGTTCTCTGACTCAATGATGGAGTTTCTGCATTTCTGTTGCAAAATCCTCTGCTCCAACACTTTTGAACTCATATTGATTCAGATCTCTCAACTCTGTAATCCCTCTTGGTTGTGTACCATACACAATTTCAAATGGAATTTTCCCTGTGCTCCTGTTCACTAAATCATTTAATGCAAATTCTGCTTGTGCCAAAATTCGATCCCATTGACGACCTTGCTTCGTGGCTAAACTTCTCAACAAGTTTCCTAGACTCATTTTTACTACTTCAGTCTGCCATCTGTCTGAGAGCAATATGCTGAACTAAACTACAAGTTGATCCCCATCCTCTTCCATAGAGTCCTCCAAAAGTGTCCTACAAATTTGATGTCCTTGTCTGAAAATATGCTCCTCGACAATCCATGTAGTCTCACTACTTCTCTGAAAAACAAATTGGCTATGTGTGTAGCGTCGTTTGTCTTCTGGAATGGTATGAAATGTGTCAGTTTTGAAAATCTGTTCACCACAACAAATATGGAATCGCTCCCTTTTTGAGTTCTAGGAAATCTCAAAACAAAATCCATACTGATTGCATCCCACAACCTTTATGGAATTGGTAATGGCTGATACAAACCAGTGTTCTGTTGTCTTCATTTTTCATACTGATAGATTATGCATTTGTTCACAAACTTCTCCACCTCTTCTCTCATGCTCGACCAATAATACAAATTACTCAGCTGTGCAAATGTCTTATCGTGACCAAAATGTCTAGCTAAACCCCCGTTGTGTTTCTCCTTCAACAAATTATCTCTCATTGAGCATTTCAGTATGCACAATTGGCTTCCCTTGAATATTAATCCATCCTGGATCAAATATTCAGTCCATGGGATTCTGTCTCCCAACAAAGGATCCTTGCATGACTCATAATCTTCCTTAAAATCTGCGACTTCTTTATACAACTCTTTGAGGTGTTGAAACCCTAAAGTCTTCACTTGGAATTCCTATACAATCAAACTCCTCCTGCTCAAAGCATCTGCAACTTAGTTAGCAGTTCCAACAATATGTTTAATAACAAAAGTAAAATTTTGCATAAATTCTACCCATTTTTCATGTTTCTGATTCAACTTTTCTTGCCTAGTAATAAATTGCAAAGCTTGGTTATCACTGTAGACGACAAATTATTTAGGAATTAGATAGTGTCTCCACTTCTTCAAAGCTTGAATCACGATTCACTACATAAATTTCTTTGTCATACGTGGAATAATTCTTCTTGGCGTGATTCAAATTCTCACTGAAATAAGAAACTAACCTATTATCTTGACTCAAGACTGCTCCAATAGCTAATCCACTCGCATCACATCTCACCTGAAATGTTTTTCCAAAATCTGGTAAGACTAGAATTGGTTGTTCTTTGATCTTCTCCTTCAACACTTTGAAATCTTTTTCAACTTCCTCTGTCCAACTAAAGGACTTGTGTTTCTTCTTCATAGTTTCCAGCATGGGTGCACATATACCACTGAAATTTCTGATAAAATTTCTATAAAAGCTTGCTAATCCATGAAAACTTCTTACCTCAAATATGTTGCTTGGTGATGGCCATTCTTTGATTGCTCTCACCTTTTTCAGATCCATCTTCAATTAATTTTAAGAGATCACAAAACCCAAATATATGAGTTTCTTCTTCATAAAAGAAATTTTCTTCAGATTTATCAACAACTTCTCTTGCTGCAACTTTTCCATCACTGATGTCAAATGTCTTAAGTGTTCTCCCTTTGTCTTACTGAAGATTAGTATGTCATCCATATATACTATGACAAATTTCCATATGAAGTCTTTCAATACTTCATTCATCAATCTCATAAATGTGCTCAATGCATTTGTCAACCCAAACGACATGACCAACCATTCAAACAATCCTTCATTTGTCTTGAATGTTGTTTTCCATTCATCTCCCTCTCTCATTCTTATTTGATGATATCCACTCTTCAAGTCTATATTTTAAAAATAGCTTGCTCCACTCAAGCAATCCATCAAATCATCCATCCTTGGTAAAGGAAATATGTACCTAATGGTTATCTTGTTGATGGCTTGATAATCTGTACACATTCTCCATCCTCCATCCTTCTTTGGACTTAACACAATTGGTACTGTGCATGGGCTCAGGGTTTCTCTGACGAAACCTTTATCCAACAACTCTTGGACTTGATTTTTGACTTCCTCATTCTCTCTAGGTGTCAACCTATAAGCTGCTTTGTTTGGTAAACTAGCTCCTAGAATAAGGTCAATATGATGGCTTATACTCCTAATGGGTGGAAATGAGTGAGGTAACTCATCGACTACTATGTCAACAAAGTTTTCTAACAGTTCCTGGATTTCTATAGGAAAATATTCCACAAAAGTATTCGTAAGGATAACTCTAGGCTTCCTCACTACATCAGAATTCATTTCTTTCTCCTTCTTGACTTCATTCAAGAACTCCTTCCCACTCATGAGAAGTATGATTGAACTAGCTTCCCTCTTTTGCTATTTGTCTTCTATGGGTAATAACACACGTGTCCTACCATTCTTCTCTAGGGTATATGTATTATTTCTCCCATCATGAATAATTTTTCTATCAAATTGCCATGGTCTCCCCAATAAGATATGACAAACATCCATAGGAATTATATCACATAATATTTCATCCCTATAACCTCCTATTTTAAATTCAACTTGGCATTGTTGAATAACCATTAATTGATTTCCTTTTTGCAACCATGATACCTTGTATGGGTTTGGATGTGCCATTGTCTTCATCTCCAGTTTCTCCACCTTCTCTGTGGATACTAGATTGTCAGTGCTCCCACTGTCTATAATCACCTTGCAAACTCCGTCTTTCATCTTGCAAGTAGTTCTGAATAGACTTGTTCGCTGAACTGGTTCCTCCATCTCCTTCTCTGGTTTAAGAAGAATCTTCCTCATCATCAGGTTCCTTCCTCCTTCTGCGGCTTCTGCTTCCACATGATTCTGTGCTTCAACAATGTCTGCTTCACCTCCTCCTTCGTTCTTTCTCTCGAGAAATTCCCAAGACTTGTGCCTTGCTTTCCATAGGTATAACATCTAACTATGCCTCCTCTGGATCTTCCTCTTCCTCTGGAAAATGAACTTCTTCCTCCATGTTTTCCTTCTTTAGAACTTCCACCTTTCTCATGGTGACTATGCTATTTTTCAGCTTCATGCTTATGCTTCTGGAACTTCAGTCTGGTAGTTCCCTTACCTCTTCTTGAGTTTCATCCTCTGCTTCGTTGGCTTTGTTTCCTATCTAATTTCTCTTCAAATTTCAAGGCTACCTAATAAGCATCCTCGACTTTACTAACCGACATCATGACGATCTCCTCTTGGATTTCATATGTCAGCCCATTGATATATCTGGTTGTCTTTTCATCCTGATTTTCTTTCTGTCCGACCCTGATGTCTAGTATATAAAATTCCTCAGTGTACTCCTTCACTGATAAGATTTTATGTCTCAGGTTTTGAAATCTTCTGAACAAATTTATTTGATATTCCTTTGGGATAAATTTTTTCTTCATCTTGGCTACCATCCTATCCAAGTTTTTAATTTTCTGCTTACCATTTCTCCTGCATTCGGCTTGCAGTTCATCCCACCATAGCACTACATGACCTTTCAATCTTGTCACTGCATGCTTCACCATCTTGTCTTCTTAGATATCTTCGTAATCGAAGTATTTTTCCATAGCACGTACCCAATCTAACAATTCTTCAACTTCTAAATCGCCTTCATACATCGATACCTCTATTCTTTCTCTGGCTCCTATTTTTGAAACAACTTTTATTAAGTGATCTTGTGAAACATCCTCTGCTACATTTTCTTCAACCTCTTCTTCTTCACCCTCAACTTCACTGATATCTCCAATGTCTGGTGCTCTCCTCTGCGTTGTTTCCTTGGCGTCCAATCTCATTCGGAGTCACCTCTCTTCTTCCATTTCTGCATTCGCTCTACGCCTTCTGGGTGGCATGATTTCACTGCATCACCTACAAACAGAAATCAAATTATTGATACCACAAATGATATCAATTTACCTCCTTTCTCCTTTGCTTGTTGTCTACACACAAACTCAATATTAGCTCTGATACCACCTGATGCAGCCCCCCTACACCCCCGTAGGGCTGCACGAACTCTCGGTCAAGGATCTTTGATTCTTGAGTCAATGACTCTCTAGAACCTTAATGGTTCCCTTTTGTATTAAAACATAGGCCCTTTAGGCTTCTCGATGCAGGTTTAATGACACCCGCGACCTTCCCTTTCGCTCTCCTAGGAAATCTCAGAGTGTTGGGCGTTAGCTTCTTTTTTAGGTAAGCCCCCTCTCAATGTAACCTCGGGCGATGACCACGTGACTGGCCACACCCTCAACGTTTTAAAACCCGTGCAAATTCTATCCCCGAATTGCTACGGGATCGGTGATCTCACGATCTTGACGATACCTCTGAATAGACGGTTCAAATCTGTACTCTCCAAACCCTACGGTCTAGATATGCTTCCTCTAAATCAACGAGCGAGATCTATTCATGATTCTGGCCTTTGGGAATCTCAAATCTCAAGTCCTCGCCACTGTCGATTGGTTATCATCCGGAGTGGAAGATTTGTTGACACATATCCTCCCCAATCAACAGATGTGCTCATGCTTCAGGAATTTGGCCTTCTCAACCAGATCAATGGTCCTGCGATTCCCTCCTCGATCAACGACTGAGATATTCTCCAGATCTTTGGACCTTTTCCTCCTTCGTTTTCTTTCGAAGTTCTAGATCTGGCACCGCGTGTCCTCCTTCACATCAACAACTCTCATTGTTTCGGATTTTCGTCCTTCAAAAATCTCAAATATCAAACTCTTGTCTTCCGATTGCTTTTATCCATAGATGCTAATTCTCTGATGCATGTCTCCTCCTAGATCAACAAATGTGATCTCTTCGCATCTTCAGAGTGCGAGGGTCTCAGTTCTCAACTGAAACTCCCTAGTGACTTTACCTGAAGCTTGTGATCTATTGACAAGTGTCCATTTATAGATTGACGACTCTCGGCTCCTCGGCTCTTCGAGATTTTATATGTTTGAACACTTTGAACTTCGCCTTCCTCTGGATATTCCGACCTGTCGAAACGTGTCCTCCTGGATCCAACGATCCAGATTCGCTCCGGCCCTTCAGCTCTCCACACTTCGGGAATATCAAGTTTCAAACCCGCCTCCTCCTGAGCTCACGATATCTGATGACTCTGACCACTGCCACTCCTCCCACCTGAGCTTCCGATCTCCGACTTAGAATATTTTCTAAGTGTTCAAAGGTTTCGAACCTTTGCTCCTCTTATGAGTCCAACTCTTGGATCTCATCCACACTTCTGGAAAGTGTTATTCCTTCTAATCTTTGTCCTTAAATGGATTTCGATTTCCCACACACAACTTGCGTTCTCGAGATTTCGATAACTCAGATCGAAGGATTTCTTGAAAATAAATTCTTCTCGACCACCTGGCATTCCTCTGGTTTGGGTTCTTCGACGCTTAGTCATTTCACGATGCTGTGCACACCTTGCACCTAGTCTAAGTTTCCTTTGTTCTCTCTGAACTCCTCTAAGTCACTCCGAGACTCAGTCGACACACTCCTTGCGTTTGAGATGCACACCTTGCATACGAGTGTCATAAGATAAACAATTGAAACTCATCTAGATTCATCACAAATTCATACTAACACTTCTCGAACAATCACACATGAGAGAAAATGGAATAAATCACACACACATAATATAACATTCATTCATCCATACATCAAATGAACACATTCCAAGGATTTGGGACAATTCTGTCTGTTCTATTTCTTTATGAAAACAAATTACATAGTATTTCCTCTACTCTACTATGTTCTACTGATCTCTCTGATCTCTATATCATTCTTTATACTCTGTCTGCTCTATTACAATGCAACAATGAAAAAACTATCTAAGGTCTGGCTCCACGAGCTCTCTCGTCATGTCTGCAACCTATCCTATCAAACTCTTAGCAGTTACCTACTCTGTCCTATTACAATAACTAACAGTTATTTCCAGATAAGAGTCAACACTCAATATCTGCAATCCCTTACAGTCCTTCACAACTTTACAAACAAGTTACATTTTTAAAATGCTGTTTACAAAATATCTCAACAACTCGATTTAATTCTGAGTTAATTTCTAATTTGAAATTATGTCATTGCTGAGACGTCGTTCCTTTGCCTCCATGCTTGCATTCTAAATTTGAAGGTGATTCTCCTGCATCGCATTCCAACCCCTATTTTGGATTCATATCACCCATTAAATAACAAATTACATCAAGAATCCCTCTATGATTCATTACCTAGCTCTAGCATAGGATTTTGTGCCTTGGAGAGGTGTGGCAATAGACAAACAAACAAAAAATTAACAAAATGCTAGATTCCAGAAAGTTGTTGGCAGTATTAAATACAACTGCAGCCAACTCGTTTCATGGATATTAAATGAAGCTAAATCTTAGGCACAATTATCCCTTGATGCCTAACTAATGCTTGAGGAGTAACTCAAAAATTATCTCACAATTGGAATCCCTCCTACATATCGAAATCCAAGTAACTCTCAGGTTCACAATGCATGCACTGCAAACTGTTCCAATTTAGCCATTCACAACGCCTTCAATATCATGCGTTGTGAACTTTTCTATAGGTTCCATTTTTCTCTCAAAACTTGTCATCTGATTTCAAAACTGTGAAAAAAACCTTCAAACCTTTGATGATGCCTGCTATAACCTTTGAATCACAAAAAAGACTTGCAAAAATATCATATGAGCATAATAATTGCAACATAATGTAAAAATGTTCCTTAGGTTTGTAAGCATGCATATATAAAGTCCATAGAAAAAATGATAATTTTGGTGCAGAAATGATGCTTCATCTTCTTCTCCTAGTGACTACCCAAACCAACATGTCCACGTTTTATTTTGGAATTTGTTCCTTCAACTGCTACACTTCCTCCTTCAAGTTCCTATTTTCATCTTGATGAGCTCTATTCATCCTGTACACATTCTTCATTTTCCTATGCAGAGATATGTATCTCTTAACCCAATGCTTTTCCTTTTTAACAATTTCTTAACCCATCTCTATAGTCTTCTTTAGCTAAATCTTGGCATGAAAATTTTCCTTTTTCAACTATTCATTCTCAACCCTTACATCTTTCAGCTATCTCCTAATCCTTTTGAAAGTGGGATACTTCTCATCAGAAGGAGACTTGATCTCAATGATTTCTATTGGCTATTTAAGAGGCTGAGTTTTGACTGTTTGCTGAGATGGTGCTCTGGATGCACCCTTCTCCACAGAGACATGCTGCTTTTCTGTTGATCTTGTGAGTGGTCTTCTAGGCTTAACAAATTCTGCAACAATAGGTGGAGAATAAACAAGTTTCTTTCCCTTTAAACTCCTTGCTTTGATAGAGGATGTCTCCATAGGTGAAGGCTCTGCCACATGATACGTTTCTTCATTAGGAGACTGCGAAGGACCTTCACTTATCTTATTTGTAGGTTGAGAGGACTTATCCTTTTTATCCATTTTCCTCTTTTTAATGGACTTTGTATGGACAATTGTTTCACCAGAGATAGGTGTCTGTCTCTTTGGTTGTGGTGTATGAGCAACATTTGGATGAAAGCATGATGCAACCAGGAAAGCATTCCAATCAATATTGGTCTTCTTCAATTATTCTAACATGAGCATTTTGATTAGACCATAATGAAAGACACTGGTATCCACCTGCTTAGACTTGTCCTGAAATCTATCTGACATCTTCCCAAGGCTTCAAAACATATAGATAGGTAGATTCAATGGTTCTTTTCCAGTAAAGTGCATTAATAATCTAATATGGTATTGATAGACTATAATAAACCTACCTTCACAAGTAAAATACCTATGAATGACTCTGAGCATTTTATCAAAATACTCCAGCATATGATTTTTTGGCACTCCCTTGGATAGGTTATCTTCTTGATATTCAAGTTTTAATAATTCCTTAGAAAATGTAGAATTCAAGGTCATGGCCTTAAACCAACTTTCTCCATGAACTGGTATCTCTGTGGTTGTAGAAATGGACTGCTTTGAAATATCAAACTCTAGTGTACCAACTTTATTCTTTTTCACATTGAAATTCAATGCAAATTGCTTGGAAATATCATGATGTCTTCTTTGCAACTTCTCACAAAAATCCAAGCAACCCACTATTTGAAATGCCTCTCTGAAAAATGGATCTAAGTTTATAAGCTGCTGGTCATGGGGCTCAAACCTTACAATTTCTCCTCCTTTATGAATCTTCTTACCTTGTTTATTGTCCATGACATATTAGTCTAAATCCTCCTTCTTCTGATAATGGTTTCTACCAGATACTGTAATGAAAAATTGATGAATTTAGGGTTTACTACTTAATTTGTAAGAATTAGGGTTTGTTGGAAAAAATATTTGTGCTTAAACCAACAATGCAGAAATTGAAAGAGACTGAAGCAAAGAAATGGAGGTAAATATAACAACCTAAAACTAAAAGAAACCTCCAACGGAAAAAATTCCGGGCGACTGTGTAAAAGAGAGGGTTTGCAATGAATTGACAATTTGTAGCAACGAATTTTAGTCTAGGGTTTTCCTCATAAAACTTTGCAATTTCACAGGTAAGGAAAGGAATATGATGCTGAGTGAGGTGATGTATTTCAATCCCGAGTGAAAGCGAGGTCAACTTGGGTTTTAGCAAATGTTTAAAACAAAGGATTCGTAGCGCAGTTTGCAATGAACTGGAGTTTACAACAACTAGGGTTTGAAACGAGTGGGGTTTTGACAATAGGATTTTAGGTAATAGGAATAAACATGAAGCAATTACCTGGCATCAAAATCCCACTCACTGCTGTAGAGAACCAATCCTATCAGCCCTTTAATCTTCCACCATCGAACTCTTGAGAGATTTTTTAGCGAAACAATATGTAGTGCGAGTTCACAACAAATCTACCAGTCTGTAGCACCAGTTCACAACAAATCTACTAGTCTGCAGTGCACTCTTTGCGAAAGGAAATGAAGATAGAAAATGATAAACCCTCCCTTTGAAAATGACCCTCTAGAGCTGCTTGATGATGTGATGGCATTGAAAAGTAGAGTTCATCATTAGATACTTTTGAAAAATGATAATCATAAAAATATTTGGCACATGCTCTATTTTGAAATGCTGCGAACTTTTAGGAAAGTCTGTAGCACATATGATTTGACAGATGACAATGCACTTTTAGGTGGTTGTGTAAATATTTAAAGACCTTTGCATACTTGTTTGGGTCATAGTACTTGATGATGATCTTTAAATAAGCTAGATATGACCAATTCTTTCCCTCTTTTTCTAATGATGACAACCACCATCATGACACCAAGACTTTGCAAACGTATTTTGATTAGCCTTTAGACCCAAGGTAAAATCACAACCATGATTTATTGACATAAGACATGACTATTTTTTTTTTAATAACTTGACCATATGACACAAACCTATAAGCTTAAATGAACGACTCATACAAGAAGGACTAACCATATGACTGACAAAGTCCAATGGTCTCCTTCGGTGACTAAGCTAACAAATTTAAAAAATTTGAAAGATTTTGACCGCTATACATCCTATATGCTAACACCTTTTATAGAGTTCATTTTGATGTCTGATTTTAGTGATTAAATGTTAATCATACATTGAAGGTTGTCTAATTCCATATAATCTCTCTCTTTCCCCTTAGAGGTTGTTTTTTCATGTTGAGGTCTAGGCAAGATAACAATTTCCCTAGGATTGACATTTTCCTTTTTGGCAAACAAAGCATGGTTTTTTGTACATCCCATCATCTCAAATTCAACCTTTTTAAACCCCTCTAATTTTCTACCCAATGAATTCTTTCTAGCTTGTTTAACAAACATGGAAATAGGAGTTGGTAAGACATTAGCATACACTTTAATTTGAAGTTCTTACACTGTTTTTGTATATGATTTGAACTTATTTATGGTTGTGGTAAACCTTCGATTAAAGTCCTTAACTCTTTATTTTGGACCCATTACTAATGAGAATAGTTCAACCATAAATTTTCCTACGGTGGTTTCTTTCCCAAATTTATTCATGAAATATTTTGAAAATTACCCCAATTTGTTATCAATCCTATTACCACACAATCTACCACCAAGTGCAAAACCTTTACATGGCACTAAGATAAGTGGAACATGAAATATATAAATGAAAATAGTAGACTTACTTAAACAATCGTCCATCTATCAAAAACCCTAGTTTCCATGTCATCCAAGTATTAGAAGATCTAGAAGCATTAGATCCCAAATAAATCATCTCAGTTAACCATCCATAGAATTCGTCATGAAATAGATGAGTAGAAGTAGACAAGCAGTAGTAAATCTCCACAAGTAGCAGTCGAATTTTCTAAAATTTACTACTTAGGGTTAGGGTTAGGGTTTAACTTGTTGCAATTTCTTCATTTTCAGCCATAGAAACCTAGATGTTTATGGTGTTTAGGCATACTATTTCCCTAAATTCATCAATAAATCCCTAAATTAATTTTCTGGAATGATATTACAACCATCTAAGGAAAAACGTTTAGGGTTTTAGGGATGATTTTTATTGTTGGTTTTTTCTGATTTTGTTGGCAAATAAAACCCTATAATTACTAGATCATTTTATGATCAAAGGGTTGTATTTTTTCTACTGTGAATTGATTATTTTACTGTTGTCATAAAAATATTGCTGCTGAAAATTCACTGATTTACTACTGTTATACATTTGTTACTGATGAAAATTACATTTAATACTGCTCAAAATTGTGCATTTTGCTGATGAAATAATCTCTATACTATTGGAGATCATTTATTTTTATCGTTGTAATATTTTTCTTACGACTTTTATAACTAGTTTATTGCTAAAATTTCAAACATTTTTTCCAATTTTCACCTCATCCTAACCATTTTCTTTATTTCTAGTATTTGGGGATCCTACGCAATTCATACTTGACATAGAGACCCTCTTCTCTAGGCCTAAGTCCTCAACTCTTTCAATATGGAAATTTTCTTACCTCACCATCTCTTTCTCAATTTAGTTATCCTCATCTTGGTGGTAGTGTTAGTAGTCACCCTAGGGGGCCTTAGACTTGATTGTGTCTTGCCTAGGGATTCTTGGAGGCTACTATGGAAGCCTCCCTTATGTTGGATACTATTCCTTCACTAAAGAGATGAAAGTCGTTGTCTAGGTAATAGTGGTGACATCTTCCATGTTCCACTTGTCGTAGTGCCTTGTGAAGGATTTGCACTTGGCGCTAGATTGTGTGGTAACATATCCAACTAGTAAATTGAAGTATCAATTTAAGGATTTATTTTGGGAGGTATAAGGGAAACTATGGCATACTATGTCTTCATTTTGTGCATTCATTATTCTAATAGTGAAAATATACTTTTTTAATATGATCTTTTGGTGGTCCATATAGATTAGGGTCACACTTGGACAAAATATGTCCTGAATGTTTAGGTAAGTTATGCATTTTCCCAGGGAATGCCAAGGCATCTCTGGCTAACCAGAGTTGATTTTGGTTTTGATTGTTTGACATGTTTGAAAATATAGAACTATTGTTTGAATTGTTTGATTTTGATTATGATTCTGAGTGACTTCCAAAATCTTTAGTTGCTATAGGAGATGAAACAAGATTGGGGGTTGGGAGAATTAGGTTCAAAGGTTGAGAAAATTCTTATAGTTCTAATTGTAAAAAATATTCTATTGTGTGCACTAAGTTTCTGTCTTGGGTCTACGTAACACTCTGGGTGGTACTTCTTTGAGGAAATAATGGATCAATGGAAAAATAACCGATCTGTCTCGCATATGCCCGATTTATTTGTTTGGAATATTTCACTTCCTTATTTGATACTACGTATGGGATTGTAGTTTTGAAATCAAGATTCTATTCAATTTACTCCAAATCTTGGAAACTAAGTTTTTCACTAGGTATTTCAGAATTTGGAGTTTCACTTTTAGTATGTGGGATACTAGTAGATGACCTAGTTTTGGGAACCGAATTAGCTATATAATCTTATCCCTCTTTCTAGTGTCAATTTTGTCGATGGGGAAAAATACCCAAGTGTCAACAATAGAGGTTCAACCCATAAAAGAGGCCCAATTAGACTCTTTCCTATTTGTTGTAGAAAAATCCTCTGTATTTATGGCCCGACAACCTTTCGATGAGATTTAATTATATTGCATTTCTTTTTATTGATTTAAATTATATATATAGAAAGAAAGAAAAAATCACTATCTTATGATGCTTGAAATATATACAAATCCCTAAGAGATATCTCACATGACATAAATGACTATGAATTTATCTTTAAGAAAATTGAGAATTAGTTCTACATAAATTTACAAATGAAATAAAAGATCTTTTAATTAAAAGGAAAAATATTAACCTAAAACACATAATTTATTTTCAAATCAAAAGATTCCGATTTGTTGAGAAAATAAATAGAAGAAATATTAATATTGATCCAAAATAGTACGAAATAACAAAATTAAATATCTTATAGAACACCCACTCTATTCAGATGAGTTAAAGAATAATCCACAACCCACCATAGACATGAACAACTTTCTCCAGTAATAAAATTCTTGGACAATGATCCGCTTCTCAATATTAACGAGAATGTTGGAAAGAGTCTTTACAAAACAATTGCATCAAAAATCGTTTCCAAAAGAGATCTTTCATACTTAAGTTCCTCTATAAATACTATTGATAATTGGTTACAATAACCAACTTATGACTTAACCCTTAGGTGAACTAAGGGTTTGGTCTCCAACTACTTCTTTAGCATATTTTCCCCATTGTTCAAATAAATTTTTACATAAATAAATATGGGGAAAAATATGTTGCCTTTGTGGGGCCCTCAAAGTTCGTAATTCACTAGAAAATATTTTAATATGTTTTTGAATTTTGGGAAAGGCACATTTAAGTTGTGTTGCCTTTTTAGCCTCATTAGTTAATTTATTTTTTTAGATGGCCCTTTTCCATATTCAATATCTCTTGAACATCTGCCTTGTGTTGCTTGAGTAATTCTTCAAATGTTTGCAACATTTGATCAACTGGATGAAAATTGTCATGTGGGCCAAGGGAAGGGAGATTGCATTAATTGGTGGTGTCTTTAATGAAATCTCAATTTTTGATACAAGACAACAACTCATTGTAATACCCCTGTTTCCCCCAGCTTTTAAATATAACTATAACTTGCCAAAAGACTATGGGAAAACTTAATATGTGTGTAGGTTGGAATTGATGAACCTTTTTGTTATAAAAGGCAATGTATGCATTTTTGTTATTAAATAAAATGGATAGTGTTGCATAACTGTTGAGGGGGTTTTCCAAGGTAGATCATGATGCATGAGAGATATAGTGAGGGGAACCAACAATGGTTGAGATAACCCCCACCAGACCAGTACCTTACTGGGTTTAAATTATTTAGACCCAGAATAATCCTCTGACCCAAAAATAAATTACCAGTCAGGCTGGTAGTTGGGAAGTCCTTCTCAAGAGTCAATGAGGAGATGGGAAGAGTACCTATCTAAAAAAATTCCTGTTCTGACCACGAAATGGGGATTTAGACCCACACAATATTTCCTAGGAAGGCAAGAAAAGAAGGGAATTCATGGGCATAAAGGAGGATACGAGGGAAAATGAGTATGGAGACCATTCTCTGAGAGAAGAGAAGAGCGTGTGCAACTCTCTCGTTCAAAAGAGAATTGAAAAATGAGTTTGTTATGGGTACATGAATTTACTGGGTAACGTCTTCAGTTCAAGATGATAAACGAGGTTGAAAGAAGATGCATGACAAAGGAAACACTCATCACATACCCCCTTGCTTGGTAGAGGGAGAAGTGATATGCTAAATTCCTGTGGGAAGAGGAGAGAGATCTCCATACCTATGCTTGATTTTCAATGAGCTATGGCTCATGTATCCTCTTTAGTTTTTCTGTTTAACTATTACTTGAACCATAACTACTGCAACAAACCAATATCACAAGAAGAATAACCAAGCAGAAGAACACAAGAAGTATCCTGGGAAACCCTTTTCAACAAGGGAAGAAAACCCAACCAATAATTTGATATATTCCTCAAGAGAAAGACCTCCCACACCATCACCAAACCTAGCACACAAGAGGGTGCTATAATTCTCATAATTTCAGACCACAACTTCTGAAATCATGAGATGACACAATGATAAGTGTGTTTCCTCAATAGAGATTCACCTTTATTTATATAAGACTTGTCACATCAAATGATGTGTCTATTGGCACAATAGGGCCGACATCAATAACTCAAAATATAATTAATAATTACCATATTAATTGTCTTTTATATTAATTATTATCTTTTACATTAAGATGGGGTCAACTTGTACCCTTTACATCACAATTAGGGTTACAGGCATGTTTGAATCTTGAACAATATAGCAAGGGGTCACATACACCCACTAGTGATCAACCACTAGGGGCACATCCATAGGGATGTCCATATCTCTATCTCACTGCGTCTCACAGGAGAACCACACTCACTAGTGCTCAACCACTAGGATCATGTTCACCTATGATCGTCCACATGCACATCCACTCAACAGATCTTCTTTCCCACTGCATTACACATGAGAGTCATCTGGAGTTCATCATATCAACTCTTTGCTGAGAGAAGGCTAATACATCGTCTTCATATTTGTCTCACGATGATGCACCTGTTTCTGTGGGAATTCACACGTTCACCTTGTGCTCAACCACATGCACGCCCAACTCAACAAATCTCCTTTCTCAACAAATATCCTTTCTCAACTCTCTGTAAGGAAGAGGCCATCACTACGTTTCAGTTCCGTCTTATATAGGAACCACATACCCAATTTAGGGGCTCTCTCTC
The DNA here is from genome assembly GCA_000966675.3 of Picea glauca. Lineage (NCBI taxonomy): Eukaryota > Viridiplantae > Streptophyta > Pinopsida > Pinales > Pinaceae > Picea > Picea glauca. Next base: position 217,055 of record JZKD02S2068786.1, on the reverse strand, counting down.
AAGTCTGTGTCCTGGAGGATGTCTCACGCAGTTGTAATCATCAACACTTCCTCTCAGCTAGGGAGGCATTATCCATTAGGCCAAGTCTCACATGAAAGTACTCAAACTTTGTCTTGGATGTAGTCATCAACACTCCCTCTCAACAAGTGAGGTATTCTTCACCAAGTCACATTAGTGAAGATGTTTGCAATCTGCTCATGTGTAGGAAGGTACTGCACGTGTAACGCTTTCCTCTGGATCATGTCTCTGAAAATGATATTTTATATCAACATGTTTCGATCTATCATGAAACACAGGGTTCTCAAAGAGATTCACACAACTCTGGTTATAATCACATAATCCATCTCATGATCAAGTAAATCTTTTAGAATTTTACGAATCCACACTGCTTCTCCCACTCAATGATATATACTCTGCTTTTGTGGCACTCAAGGCCACATATATTTGTTTCCTGCTGCACCAAGAAACCATGGAAAACTTCACAGTAAAACAACAACCAGATGTGCTCTTCTGGTTCATTACACTCTTCGCTCAATCTGTATCGGCATATCCCTGCAAAATCAAGTTCACACTGGAGGCATATCTCAGGCCATATCCAACTATGCCTCGTGTATGTCACAGTACATGCTTTATTGTTATCCAGTGAGTCTGTCTTGGTTGACTCATGGATTGACTAAGCACATTCACTGCATAGCATATATCAGGTCTGGTGTTAACCAGATACATCAATGATCCAATCCGCTGTCGGTACACATGTGGATCAATCTCGTCTGAATCATTATAATTTATTCTTTTCATCAAATCCATCACCATCGGTGTAGACATGGATTTGTATTCTATCATACTAAACTTCTTTAATATCCATTGTATATTTTCCTTGACTTAGGAAAATATTATCAGTCCTCTGTTATACTTCTTGTGCTAAGAAGTAGTGCATCATACCTAGATCCTTCATCTCGAAATCAAAATTTGAGGCTTGCTTGTATCCAACAACATGAATTCCTGAATAAGACATCAAAATCAGGCTCTCATCACCAACAATGTAATAGTATAGGTTTGGATTAGTAATACTTTTGCTGGAACCTAAACTCATCAAGAATCCATCCATATGATGTAGTTTCCAACTCATGGATGGTAGTACAGATGGAAGTGTATCGGATTACTGGATCAATATGTCTCATCATAGTTCACTCCCTCTACTTGTGAGAATATTCTGACTACAAGTCTTGTTTTATATGACACTTTCATCAGTTGCATGTCTTTTTGCGTCTTGTAGAGTTTGTCAAGACCAGACAAGCCCTTTTATAGCCTACTGCAAAGTCCTTGGGAATATCAACTGGAACAACTGTATCAATGACTATCTCCCTCTGAACTGCCGAGGGGGAGAAGGTATTTGTACTTTCTTTTTCTCAATAGTTTTGACTCCTTTTGATTCAAATGACTCCCTCTCAAGTATTGAAAGAAAAACATCTTCCTTTGTTGTTAACTTGCCTAGAAAAAGGAAAAAAATGAAGGGAAATAAGACAAGAATATCTCCTAGAGGAGATTCATGAGTACATATCTAGAATAAATTTTTTTTAAGGATTGTTGTCACAACTACAACACCTACTTGTAATGTAGCATGATAATGAAAACAATCAAACCTAGAGTCTTCACTTCCGGTTTGTTCTTCTGAATGCACTGAGACCTCTCTGGGTCCATGATTTCACCAAGGGTTCCTTCCTCCTGCAAGTACCCTAAAGACAATGATGCAAACATTATATATACAAGTACATACCTAAGAGTGTGCTCCAATGGAGGTTCTTCTTGGTTGTGATAGACTAGAAGGAATATCATGTTTTTGTAGCTTCCTATGGCCACCTACCACTGTTATTTTCTACAACCATACTTGTTTGTCTTTAAGCCACTTGTACCACACAAGTCTCTGACAAAGTCTGCATCAAACTTTATTGCTGTAACTAATTAGAGAGTATTTACACATTAGTAATTCTTCCCATATGTTGGTGGTCCAACTTTCTATGATTGTTTTATCTTATCGAGGTCATGTCCATTGTTGACATTCAACAAAATTTCAGACACCCCATTGTAGCCATTCTTGTAGCTTCTGCTGCTACTTGACATTGTTACAACTTGACTTCAGATCTGTATTTAAGGGTTTTAGTCTGGTCTGTAATCAACATATTCAATGTATTTGGGCAAGTCATCAACATCATATGTTTGCTTTTATATACATCAACATCACCATTAAACACTTGCATCAATATATGACATCAAAGGGTGGTAGAATGGAGCAATATGACAACATAGATATAGCTCAGAATTTTGACTTGTCCATAGGTCTTTGTATTTTAGTAAGTTTCATTGGTCCACTCTTTTCATCAATATCTTCAAGCAATTATAATTTCATGTGGAGGAAATTTCAGGGGTATATGGAACATCATAGGAAAGAGACAACACTGATAAGATCCAAAAAATAATATTTATCATGCATGAACTTGTCAACCAGAAATTGTCTCAGAATATCAACCTCCAATAATTTTAAAACCCTGCTAGCTTCAAATTTATGTAATTCATTTTGTGTATGGCACAAAGGAGATTGATATTGGATTTGAGGTCTGCTCACTAGGAAAGGGTAATGGCCCTCCAACTCTGTGGTCTTGCTACAATAAGAACATGCCTAATGGCCTTCAATTTACTGCTCATAAAATTTAGTTTTTCTACTAGCCTTGGCCAGATCCTCCTCCTCCTGTAGGTCTGTTGTTTAGGGTACTTTTCATAGGGTTTCTTTTGGCTATGGTAGCCTTACATTTTACCTCAAAACATCTGGATGCTACATCAGTTGGTTTGTTGCCACATGTCTGCAATTTTAGGTTGATTGGTACCTCTGTTTTGGGGCTGCGGAAACATTAATTTCATTTCAGAAAGGAGTCTGACCCCTCTTTAAAGGGTATGCTATTAGGGTATTGCTGCGGCATCCTTAGTGGCCCTTTTACTTGCTGCAACAGCCTTATTAGGCCTTCCTTACTGCTGTTGTTAGGGTATTGCTGTGGAAGTCTTTAGTGGGCCTTTTCCTTACTGCGACAACCTTAGTAGGGATTTCTCTTGCTGTTGTTAGGGTATTATATGGTAGTTTTTAGAGACCAACAACCACTTCAATTTGACAGGAAACCCTCCTCCTATGCTTCGACCTCCTCTCTTATACACTTCGGTTGTAGTGGGGTTACTCCTAGGCTCTGACCCTTAGTGGGGTTTCTTGTTTTGCCGTGGTCTCCTCATCATCTACCACATGAAATTAAGAGGGGTCTGACACTCTTCTATTCATACCTACAATGAATTTTTGGCAGATCTTGCCTTCAATTTTAATGTGCAATGGTCTTCTTTTATCCTTCTATGATACCATGCTGGATTTTCAATGAGCTATGGCTCATGTATCCTCTTTAATTTTTTTGTTTAACTATTACTTGAACTATAACTACTACAACAAACCAAGATCAAAAGAAGAATAACCAAGAACAAGAACACAAGAAGTATCCTGGGAAACCCTTCTCAAAAAGGGAAGAAAACCCAACCAATCCTTTGCTATATTCCTCAAGAGAAAGACCTCCCACACCATCACCAAACCTAACACACAAGAGGGTTCTATAATTATCATAATTTTAGACCATAACTTCTGAAATCATGAGATGACACAATGATAAGTGTGTTTCCTCAATGGGGACTCACCTTTATTTATATAAGACTTGTCACATCAAATGATGTTTCTATTGGAACAATAGGGTCAACATCAATAACTCAAAATATAATTAATAATTACCATATTAATTATCTTTTATATTAATTATTATCTTTTACATTAAGGTGGGGCCGACCTGTACCCTTTACATTACAATTAGGGTTACATGCAGGTCTGACTCTTGAACAATATAGCAAGGGATATCATACACCCACTAGTGCTCAACCACTAGGGGTACATCCATAGGGATGTCCATATCTCTATCTCACTATGTCTCACAGAAGAACCACACTCATTAGTACTCAACCATTAGGATCACATTCACCTGTGCTCTTCCACAGGCACACCCACTCAATAGATCTTCTTTCCAACTGCATTACACACGAGAGTCATATGGAGTTCATCATCTCAACTCTCTATTGAGAGGAGGCTAATACATCGTTTTCATCTTTGTCTCATGATGATGCACCCAACTGTATGGGGATTCACATGTTGACCTTGTCCTCAGTCACAGGCATGCCCAACTCAACATATATCCTTTCTCACTACATTACACAAGAGAATCATCTGGATTTATTCTCAACTCTCTGTAAGGAGGAGGCCATCACTATATTCTAGTTCTGTCTCAGATAGGAACCATATACCCATCTTAGGGGCTCTCTCTCAGGTCTATGTCCTAGAGGATGTCTCATGCAACTCTAATCATCAACAACCTGGTTGTGTTGAACACGAAGGAAGAGTCTCTCTCAAAGCATCATGATCTAGCTAGGGGGAGACCAACGATAAATCCATCCAGGAGTGGTTGTGCCTATGGTTGGGTGGAAAAGGGCACCCCTCTCAACAATTGCTTCATTATCTGGTTTCTTGATAAGTATTCTTATACCTTGTGTACTAGGATTGAAATGATGGTTGGATGTCTATGACTAAAATTTGCATTGTTTGATTTATATTAAAAATGATTATTGTTCCTACGTAAACCCGTTCATTTGAGTGGTCTAGTTTTCCTCTGCTTGTTAGCAGGAGAAATTTAGACGTGGGTCTATAAATGAATTTAAGAATAAGTTTACAATTTTTGTACTGGTTAGAAAATCCTTAAGGGAATTTTCCCAAGGGTTGATTTTGTAATGTAAGAGTTGGGGCATACTTTGCTCAGACACCTCAGTTTTTTCGACCCCACGAATTTACCTTCATAGGTTACTAACTTTGAGATCTATGGAGGTAGGGTGCCTCCTTCAAAAAATTCGTCTGTATGACCAAGGGCTCATGTCCACGACCCTAACCAAATTAAGGCTAAGAGTTGAGCGTGCAACCCTGAGACTTCTCACGGAATCCATATGACTGGGACCTTGGAACCCTTCACTAGGTCCGAAAGGAGCTAGGCTATTTTGGATTAGGAACTTTGGGAGTCCAGAGCTTCGGGACGTTATTAATCTACAACCTTTGAAAACAATCAAAGGTAGCGAGGTTGACCGACATTTGCAAGTTTCTTAACTATGACCGTGGGATCTATTCCACCATTAAACCCTAACCACTTACCCTTCACAAAGTAACACGAACCATAGATCTGATGATATTCGGGGTCTTCCCTAGCCATTAGATATACATCGTGGTCAGTTCGTTGTTGACCACTCCGAGAGAAAGGGAGTGTTAAGCAGGTGGAACCCATGAACACTGAACTCGCGAAGTGACGAGAATGGTATATCCAGGGATGCTTTGGGATTTACCATGATCGTTGGATCCATGCTGTGGCCAGTTCGACGTTGACCACTCTAGGAGAAAGGGAGTGTTAAATGGGTATAACCCCCAAAAACCAAAGTGGCGAAGCGACGAGGATTGTCTATCCAAGGATGTGTCGGGATCCATCCAGACCGTTGGATCTAGACCATGGTCATCCCGACGTTGACCACTCCAGGAGTAAAAAGGGAACTGGATGGCCAAGCTCTCGAATGTTGAAGTCATGAAGCGACGAAGGCTGTAGATCCATGGATCTATGTGGACCTATCTCGATCGTGGGATAAAATGAGTATTGGGAGGTTACTGGTGGGAGTTCGAGCTTCGAAGCTCCAGGTGATTATGCAGGTAAGAGAGGCTAGAGACTCTCAGAGGTTTTCAGTATGGAGTGACGTGGCGCACCAACATCACCTAGGGTGACATGGACCCATGTTCAACATGCCACGTGCCACCTTGATTTATGCTTTTTTCAAACCCCATATGCCCATTATAAAGTGAGATGTGTCACCCATTAATGGGGCCATGTGTCCTTTCTGCCCTTTTCCACGTATCTTCCCCCTAGAGCATGCTTGCCTGGCCGAAGAGATGGTGGAGTACTCGGGACACTAGGAGTTCGAGGCTTCAGGGAACTTGGGATGTTGGAACGCTGGGGTAAATCGACTGAAGGCCTGGACCTACCCACCCCTGCCTTTGAATTTAATGCGCCACCACATGTAAGTGTGGACCCTTCAAGAGTCTGAGGTTTCAAAACTCTGGAGTTTTGGGGGGTGTATTGAATAAGTCGAAAGGGTCAAAGGCCGGAACCACCTAGCAAAATTCTGGGGTTTCGGGACTCTGGATGATATGCGAATAGAGAGACAAGCGTTTAACGCCAAAGTGTCGAAATCATGTAAGCCTATGCATTAAACAAGAGCGTAAATTCCAATCTCGAGATCAGATTTGAGCATGGTGACAATTGTTGGACAACTCTTGACGAACAGAAGGAGATGGAGATATCGGGAAGAGGATCCGAGATCTTTAAGTAAAAGGGAAATTTTTATACCCCATCCCTCTAATGGATACCTAAGGGGTTGAGTGTGTTACAAAGTGGTATCAGAGCGAGCAACAACACTTGCCCTGCTTGGGCTTAGGAACAATTCACATAAAATATTATTAAACAACTTTAAGGGGTAACCCCCTATCTTACCCCATTCATAAGAAACTTATCTAAACCACTGCTGAAAAAAGGAATCAAACTTTCAACTGTTGTTATATGTTTGAAAGTCTCAACTGTGTGTTTCTAGTGTTCCAAATAAAGGAGATGACTTCATGTCACAAATTGTATGTGTTGTTCTTAAACTAGTAGATAATTAACTAACATGAATTTTTTTATTAGCACTCAAGAAGTCAGTGGACAATAGGAAAAGTACATTGTAAAGGATGGTGCCACACCATGAGTTGGGGGAAATCTCCCACAATAGAGAAGAAGAATCCGATGAGAGGAGAGAAGTGGAAACCCCTCTATATTTGGATGAAACCGTAAGAAGCCTCATGGCATAATTACAAAGTTGTAAGGCTGACAATGAAAGGTTGATAAAAGAACAAGAAAAAAAAATGAAATTAACACAATCCTACTGCAACGCCTATTAGATATACAAAGGAAGCTGCAACATGGACCAATGACCAGTCATATGGATATACATCATACTAAGAAAACCCAAAGTCCACCTGAGATACAAAAGCATGGTCTTGAAAGTGGCCATAAAAGGAGGAGCACGCCAAAGAATTCCCAACATGGAGCCAAGAGACACTCAATGGAATAATCCTCTAGTGAAGAAACTGACAACTCCAAGGAATCTTCTAGTATCAAGACTAGTTCACATTCCCAGAGGAGAAGAAAGAAGAGGAAAAATTCCAACAGCCATGACCCTGAAGAGTTTAAGAAATCCAAACCACCCACTTTCTATGGAGAAATTAAAAAGGGGGAAGAAGCAAAAGTTTGGCTGCTTGGATTGAAGAAGTACTTCAGAGTGCATGACTACTTTGAAAACTTAAAGGCTTGAATACCCATTTTCAACTTGAACGGAAAGGCCTCCATTTGGTGGGAGGACCTTAGGAATGTGAAAGGAATCCATGAGAAGGACTTGTCATGGAAACAATTTGAGATATACTTCAAGAAGAAGTATCTGTCAGAAAAATACTTTGATGGGAAGACCAAGGAGTTCTATGAACTCAAGTTAGGACAACTCACAATAGATGAATATATCAACAAATATCTTGAGCTGATAAGGTATGTTCCCTACATAAAGGACGAAAAGGTAAAGATGCAATGATTTATTAGTGGACTACCTTAGTCCTTCCAGGACATCATTGAATTTGATGAACCCGAGACCCTAGAAGGTACTATCCGAAAGGCAAGGTATTGCTATGATAAATTCAAGAATAAGGCAAAACCTCATGAGGATTGGAAGAAGAAAAGTAACTTGGGATTCAAGATGAAGGGGTTTAAACCCTCAAGATTTAAGAACCAAGGAAAAATTTCTAAGATGAGCCTTCCTACTAAAAGTGTATATCAACATAATTTCCTATCTCATAGTGGTAATAAACCCTTTGGAGCAGCCCCAGGTAAGACTGATAACACAAAGAGAGAACCCTTGAAATGTTGGGGCTGTGGAAAAGAACATCTGCTGAGGGATTTTCCACATAAGAAACATAACAATAGGAGGGTCTACAATGTCCAAGAGGTTACCATAGTCAATTATGTGGCTAGGATCATACCAAAAATTTATGAAGCCTTGGATAATAGACAAGTTGGCCACCAAGCTTCAATGGTGGAGATGGAAGGTATGATTTCCAACCATATGGTTTCCATTTTAATTGAACCTGGTTCTAATCTGAGTTATGTTGCCCCTCAAATTGTTGAGAAATGTAAATTGCAGCAAGTAAAACATGTTAAATCATGGCTGGTACAACTAGCCACTAGAACCAAATGAAAGGTAATAGAGGTGATACCATCATGCCAATTCATTATGAATGGATTACCCACCCAAGCAAACCTAAACGTGCTCCCTTTAGGATCTTATGACTTGCTGATTGGCATGGACTGGTTGGCTGCCCATAAAACCAAGTTGGACTAATACAATAAAACTTTGGAGTGTGAAGATGGAAAAGGGAAAAAAATAACTCTACAAGGAATTCAAAATCCTGTCTTAGTGAGACAAATATCAACGCTTCAAGTAAAGACGCATTGCTGAAAAGGATGTCCTTTATATGAAATACAAGTGTTGAACTCTGTTGAGAACAATAAACCAATCCTAGAGGACCATCCCATATTAAGAGAATATAAATATGTGTTTCCAGAAGAGGTAACGTGTCTACCTCCAAGTAGAGATATTGAATTTTCAATAGAACTTGTACCAGGAGCGGTGCCAGTGTCTAAAATAACCTATAGAATGAGTACACCAAAGCTATTTGAGCTCAAACTACAAGTAAAAGATATGTTAGGCAAAGGCTACCTTCGACCTAGTATGTCTCCATGGGGAGCACTAGCCTTGTTTTTGAAAAAGAAGGATGGCAACCTCAGGTTGTGCATAGACTATAAACAACTCAATAAGATGACCATTAAGAATAAGTATCCCTTGCCAATGATCAATGACTTGTTTGACCAATTAAGGGGTGCTACAAATTTCTCCAAGATTGAATTGAGGTATGGATACCATCAAGTCCGAATTAAGGATGAAGACATCCACAAAACAACCTTTAGGATAAGATATGGTCAATATGAATTTGTGGTGGTGCCATTTGGACTTACCAATGCACCAACCACTTTTATTTCCTTAATGAATAATATACTCAGTAAGTTTTTGGATAGATTTGTGTTGGTTTTCATTGATGATATCCTAATCTATTCTAAGAGTCGGGAAGAACATGCAGAACATCTCAAGTTGGTGCTTCAGGTGCTGAGAGAACACCAACTCTATGCTAAGTTTAGAAAGTGTGACTTTTTCCAAAAACAAGTCCATTACTTAGGCCATGTTATTTTTGAAGAAGGAGTGGAAGTTAACCCTGAAAAGATCAAATCCATTATGGATTGGTCTACTCCAAAGGATGTACTTGATATCATATCCGTTATGGGCCTAACATGATACTATAGAAGGTTCATAAAGGGATTCTTCAAGATCGGTTTCCCAGTCACCTCCTGTTGTGGGGTATTCTACCCTACGGACTAACAAGCTAGGGCTTTGAACTTGTACGCAGATCATGACCCTTCATAAGCTACTTTTAACCTTCTACCCTTAATCTAAAACCCTTTTCCTCAAGCAAACAAGGGAAGAACTAACTAACCTTTTGTATCGGCGGTTGGTGTAGCTCCTCCGTTGAGCTTTATCTCCTTGTTGCTACTGCTCCTTCCACAAAGCGATCCTGCAATCGAGACAAAACTATGCATGCATGCTATTGTTCTACTACGAGGTTAGAGATTAAACACAAATCACATAAAACATATAAGACTCATGTATTTGGGATGGGAAAAGTATATTTTTTATTGATCTCAATATGAACCAACTTACAATGATTTCTGAGATCGGCCACCGTTCCTCGATCCTGATCCTGGGCTCCTCCTCTTCTTTGTCCTCCAACTGCTTTGCTTGAATTCTCCTAAAGCTTGAGGAAAGGCTAAAGGGTTGGGACAAAATGGACGGCAATTGGGCAGAGTTTCTTTGCTATGATTTTTCCTCCTTTGAATAGTACCCCTACCCTTTCTTTTATAGGCTAGAAGGAGCTAGGGTTTTAGATGAACTCTCGGCCATGCATGGCCGGAAGCTCCAGTTAACTAACCCAAAGCTTTTCGTCCCGGCGGAAAATTTCCTGATTTTTTGCTTTGTTAGGTAAACGCGGGCTGTAGTGGGCTAGCCCGCGGTCCACCGCATGCAATAGAAGGCCAACAAGCGGTCCAACGCGCCCAGTGTTAGGTTAGGGCGCGGGTTTCTTATTTTAAGTGGTTTTTCAAGGTTTTATTCAGCATGGCTTTGACAAGGAAGAGACATGAGTTGGCCTGATGCCAGGTAAGCCTGTATGGTGCATTTTAGGGTTATAACAGATGCCCCCTAATGTGTGAGGTCAGAAGAGCATCTGATGGCTGAAATACATTACCAATTC
>JZKD02S2068786.1:161631-187662 GCA_000966675.3 Picea glauca | reverse complement strand
TATAAATAATTATTATATATTTATTATATTGTAAATAATGATAAGTCGCACATTTTCCCAAAAAACATGACTATTATTCCCTACATGTATTTATATGCATGTCATTGTAACTCATAATATGTTAATGGATAATAAATATTAATTATTGATTCCTAGTGGAATATATGGATTCGTCCCCGTCATTATGGATGATAAGGTGAAGTAACCAATAGGTTTTCTTTAGAAATCAACCACTAAATGCAATGTGCATGTGAATTGAAACTGTGACCTCTATAACAAGGCCATTTTAAATATGATTCATCCTGCAAATATCCCTTTAGCCCCAAATTTATGCTTTAAAAAAATGACTAGATAAAATAGCTAGATCTTCTCCAAGAAATGGTAGAGGGCATGGAAGTAAAACATTTTAGGCAACACTGGTGTGTAGAATTTGTGGATTTCTTTTGTTTGTTTTATGTTTTTGCGAACTTAAAATGAGACAAAATGAAAAGCAATATATGGACATTAAATGAAATCCATGTTCTTCTGCATATAATGCAAATTTAATGACATAATATATATAACTTGATGAAATTCACATTCTTCTTTATATAGCACATTTAATGGTAATACTGGATAAAGATTATATAAGTGAATCCAAATTTCATCACCAAGAAGCTTTCCGCTAGGTTCATGTAGTTTGTTAATTTTATGTTTTAACTTATATTCATATCTTCCTCTAGTATATGTAGTAGAGCCAATTCCTCTTCAACCTTGATGAGAGAAATAAAGGGCCTTTCATTTTAGTCAGGCATGACTTGAAGCTCTCCTTGTAAGTCCTTCCTTTTCTCCTTCTCTATCTCTGCTCGCTTCTATTTTAAACCTATGCTAGACCTTCACTACTCCTAGAGCCAATGATGGTGGAGCCTATCTCACATGAATAAGTCTATCTCACTTAGAGGAATACTATCTTACTTGAATTTATGGTGGTATCTCACTTGACTTTATGGTGAGGACTTACTTGACCTAATGGCTGAGCATTATGTTAAGTGATGCTCATGTTTTGTCTAGAAGTAGTGCATTAATGGACATTGATAGTGGGCCTGCAAATTTCCTTCTTATCAACTTCCAAGAATATTTGTAGAGAAAAGAAGAATTTCACTACTTTGGTCTTGTTGTGAAGCCCCTATCTCAAATCCGATTGTTATAATACATTGTGAACAACACCTTTGCATGTAGGGTCTCTTTTAAATTTAAACATGAAGGAAAGAGAGTCAAATATAGAAATTTATTTTATGAGTATGCTTTTATTACAAATATTTTAGATGGTGGATAGGTAAAGAAAAACATACTAAAGAATCATATTAGTAATTTGGACTATAGTTTTTGAAACAAATGTTCTCGGGTGGTCACTGAAGTAAATCAACATTTATTCCACTTAGATATATGTAGGCAACTTGTTCCATAACATTTTAGATTCTCCATCCTCCTTAAATTCAACTCAATAATACATATTCTGTGTTTCTATAAATTTAGAGCCACCCATTTCTCTGTTTTAGAACAAGATCATTCAATGTTCAACCTTCAATAGCTATAGCTAAACTCGAGCAGGAGAAAAGTTACAATGCCACTGGTTAGGGGATGATATACTTGGGGTCTAATGGCTTTTTAATGGATAGAGTTTCTTGAAGTAATGTTGAAGCAATTCGTAGAAATAAAAATAATGGTTGTAACATGGTGCTGCATTCTTTCAAAAAACATGACTTGGGGTGGGAAATGGTTTATAATTGAATTTTATATGCATTTTATAGTTTTGAATTCCATTCCAAGCAATTCCCCATCATCATGCATATCTACAAGCTTCTTGTTGAAGTGAATTGAACAAATAACAATTTCTATTCAATTCTTTGTTTCAAAGTTTTTCTATATGATTGCATCTTATATTAACAAATCCTATTCCAAGAATTTCACAAGGATTTCTTCGTAACTTCATGAATACTTTTATGAAAGACATAAGTATATCATTGGCATCATTTCTTGTAATGTTTAATTGATTGTAGGAATTAGTTGTGTTAACCTATTTTGAACACTATCATGTTAAATGTCTAATATGAATATCCATTCACTCGTGAAATTGAACCGCGATGCATACCTACAAGCTTCTCACTGAAATGATATAAACATTCAACAATTCTATCATATTCTCTTTTAAATTTTTTTATATTTGAATACATCTTATAATAACAAAGTCCATTCCAAGCCATCAACCATGAGCGATTCATTGTATTGTTTTCTCATGGAAATGGATCCAGGAAGGCCTACAATTCAAAGTTATTAGAATCGTATGAAACCAACACCATTGCATCGAGCTCGTCGCGTCGATTCCAACCATATATTTTTTTGAAAAATGGACACCGTATGCGAAAGTTATCATGTTTTGATCGATTTCCCAAACAAACAAAAAAAGTCAGAGTCAATATTCAACATGCCGTATTGCTAACGTCAGCAGTACGTGGAAGTGATGTCACCATGACATCAACAGTGACACGTGGAAAACCAGGAGGTGACATATGTCACTCATTTTTGGAATTTTTAGGCTGAGTTGGCACAATATGGGTTTGACACGTGCACTGTACGGATGCTGACATGGCAGTCTGTATGATGACGTGGCCCAATGATAGTCCAAAACATGGAAATACGGATGACAAGTGGCAGTGACATGGCATTGACTGAGCATATGACTGTACAATACGTCATAGTGATGTGGTGCTAGGTGGCAAGCTTCGATCTTGACACATGTCTTATGATGATGACTAGGCAGATGAGTTGGCAGGGTGATGTGGCGGTCCATTGGGCAACTGACTGTGTGTATGGTGGCCAATCTAGAGGTGAAATGTGGCACAATCATAAGGTGCCACATGGCACCCCGGATATGGCCAATGTGGGCCGGTTCAAAAATTTATTTTTCCCTCCGTAGGAATCGAATACTCGACCTCCTCCATAGCCAAAGACTTCAGAACAAACTCCAATCGCCCGAGCTACACATGTTTCTTGTTAAACATATGGAAAAAACGCTATTTAAGTTGCTATTGTGCGGATTTTGGGTTATAAGCGCTCGATTGACAAGGCTAGCCTACCGACCAAGGTGCTGGACCATAAGCTGCGGACCAGGGCTCAACTCTAGCACTTGGCCATATATTAATCCATACGATCAGATGCCAGGCGACCAGAGGCAGAGATTTAGGGTTCCAATGTTTAACCGTGTGGCCACATGGGCCATTCCCATATGACCAGGAGCCCTGAGACTTAGGGGGATGACACACATTTTTCCCAAATATGGGTTTTAAACTATATTATTGGATTTTTTGTTGATTTTTCAGCTGATTTTGGTGAATTTTGCCCATTATTGGGGGATCTGGAGCCCTTTTCGAGGCTAGATATTTGGGGGAAGTTGAGAGGTGAACCCCAACTCAAATCCTATATAAAAAAAATATTTTTGATAGCATGAGGAGGTTCATAAATAACATAATGATGAGGAATTGTAAAGCCTAAGCCATTTTTATGCAGGGAAGCCATTGAGGAAGCGAACTGTGGAGGCCATTTTCGGGAGCTACGCTCAACCTTTTTCAGTGTCGTCAGTTGTGTTGGATTCTTGAGGTCAAGCAGAAGACATCTAGACCAATTTGTAATCCTTTTGAGATAATTATAATGTAATTTTTCAGCATTGAAGATTACTAAGAAATCCTTCCCCACTGAGACATAGGCCCATAGACGTAGACAAACTTGCAGATGAAATTTTATTGCAGTGTGCAACAAATCAACGACAAGGAAACCCAAATAAAATTGGCATCGCTTCATCTTGCAGGAAAAACACTAATTTGGTGGCAGATTAAGTTGCAACATGGTACTCAACAAGTTGGTAATGTATTTCCATCATGGCAAGATTTTGTTTTTCCACTTAGAAAGCAGTTTTATTCTTTGGGTTATAAGGAAAACGCTTTAATTGAATGGAAAAGTATTAAACTAAGAAAAGGAAAAACGATGCAAGAATACATAGATGAATTTCATAAGATGACATTAATGTTAAATATTCCATTACATACACAAGAAACTCTTATGAAGTATATAGGAGGTTTACCTGCACATATTCATAACACTGTATTTATGTTTGGACGCACTAATATTGATGAGGTTTATGTTCAAGAAACATATATTGAAGTGAGGAAAACAAGAGTTGGTGTATAAGAGGAATCGTCTTCAAGGAAAGAAGAAAAAATAAAGGGGAATGGAAAGAAAGAAAATTCAACGACGATGAATGAAGAGAAGCTCTCTTGCAAGCATTGCAAGAAAGAAGGGCATGATGGTGACCATTGCTGGAAATTGCACCCAGAGAAGAGATCAAAATGGTTCAAAGAGAGGAACGGGAGGAAAAACGTTGCAACAACAATACGAACAACAAACTTGGGGTATGATTCAAGCGCTGAGATTATGACAGTTGGTTTGATAGGTAAAATTGGTGATGGTTGTGATTATAGAAGTAAATTGTTTCATATAAGGGTCATAATGAAACATACTAAGATCAATACATTGATAGATAATGGATCTCAATCTAACTTAATTTCAGAGGAAGTGGTTAAGAAATTGGGATTAAACACTAAGATGCATCACAAACCATATTCACTAAATTGGATAAGCAAAGATCACAAATTTCCCATAACAAAGCAATGTATCATAAAATTTGCAATTACATCCAAGTATGTGGATGACGTAACATGTGATGTGGTGTCACTAGAAACATGTGGAATGGTATTAGGAATCCATTATTTGTATGATCGTAAAGCAATCTTCTACAGGGAGAAAAATCAATATCACTTAACTAAAGACAACAATGAATATGTTGTACATGCTCATCATATAAAAACAAATCAATCTCTTCAAACAATGGAACAATTATGGAAGGCACCGTATGCAAGTAAGACACCTATAATTGTGCCAATTTAAGTAGTTGATCTTAAGCATGAACATGAGATGGTTGTAGGATGTAAGTTCAATCATACTTTGCTTCGAGAGAAGTTAATGTCGTGCAAGCACATCAAACATATTGGTTTAGTTTCAATCATATTTCTGATGTTATCGATGCTAAAGTTTTCGACATGGATGGTAGTGGATTCAGTGAGATGTGAATGAGTTCAAGTGGCTAAAAACATGATTTCAATTGTCATGGTTATTATGCAATTGATTATGATGCGACAGGTGCACAGGACAAAGTTTAAAGACAAAGGAAAAGTTGGGAGGCCTATCCCGCACTTGATGATTGGTTAATATCCTTTTGGAGGACCAAAAGTTCTTAGTGGGGAGGCATGATCCAAAATGGATCTAGGAAGGCCTAAAAATAAAATTTCTCAAAATTGGATGAAACCAATGACATTGCATTGGTCTCGTCGCATCGATTCTGGCCATATATTTTTTTTCCGAAAATGGACACCGTATGCGAAAGTTATCACGTTCTAATCGATTTCCCAAACATGCAAAAAAAGTCAAAGTCAACAATCAACAGGTCGTACTGTTGATGTCAGCAGTACGTGATAGTGATGTCAGCATGACATCATAATGATGTCAGTAGGGACATGTGGCAGCACTAGGAGGTGACACGAATCACTCATTTTGGCATTTTCAGGCTGATTTGACATAGTACGGATTTGACACGTGGATTGTACGAATGTTGATGTGGCAGTTCGTACGTTGACGTGGCCCAATGATAGTTTGAAACATGGTAGTACAAATGAAAACTGACAGTGACATGACACTGAACGAGTGACTCACTGTACAATACAACAGAGTGATGTGGCGCCAGGTGGCAAGCTCCGGGCTTGACACATGTTGTACGATGCTGACTAGGCATATGCGTTGGTAGGTTGAAGTGGAGGTCCACTGGGCATATGACTGTGTGTATAGTGACAATCTAGAGGTGACACATGGCCCAATCATAAGGTGCCATGTGGCACCTCAGATATGTCCAATGTGGTCCGGTTCAAAAATTTGTTTTTCCCTCCGCAGGAATCGAACACTTGACCTCATCCATAGCCCAAGACTTCGGAAAAAACACCAACTGCCCGAGATACACATGTTTCTTGTTAAACATATGGAAAAAATGCCATTTAAGTTGCTATTGCATGGATTTTGGGGGATAAGCGTCGAGTCGACAGGGCTAGCTCGCCAACCAAGGCACTGGACCATAGGCTACAGACCAGGGCTCAACTCCAACACTTGGCTATATATCAATCCATACGACCAAATTCCAAGAGACCATGGGCGAAGGTTTAGGGTGCTAACGTTTAAGCGTGTGGACACATAGGCCATTACCATATGACTAGGAGCCCGAAGACTTAGGGGGCTGGCGCGCATTTTTCCCAAATATGGGTTTTAAACTATATTATTGGATTTTTTGTTGATTTTTCAGCTAATTTTGGTGGATTTTGCCCATTATTGGGGGACCTGGAGCCTTTTTGAGGCCAGATATTGGGGGGAAGTTGGGAGTGTTATCGCACAATTTGTACTTGACCAAATCCCAAGGCAAGTGGATACAAAATTGGCGTAACTTGGAATAACCTATCACTATCACCTTAATATGAAATCCCTTTCTATTTAGGAGTATGTCAGGACTACCCTAGGGGAGACGTCCCCAATGAACTAGGGGTTTGAGAAGGCTAAGGAAAATAACACAAGGAAATCCTTCCCCTCTCACAGATCACTCAAATCAAAGGGTTCTTTATGTCTTATAGAGATGAAGCAAATAAATAGTATTGTGTACCTGCCCATAACAAGACAACAAGGCAAAAATGTGCACTTCCCAAGTACTAAAATGATGTTAGTGCTTAATAAGACAATGGGATCTTTAGAAATGTACTAGCTGATATAAAATTGCAACGATGTAGAAATTTATAACAACAATAAGAAATTTGTAACAACCACAAGATCTATGTTGTAAAATGCTTGAATAAAGACTTGAAATAATAACTTTAACTAGGTAATTTGATAATAACTAGTCACAAGCAGTTTTAGCAACATCTAGCTAGCATAATATGTCACCAATTAGGGTTAATTTTCCACTGTGAGATGGTTGTAGCAATATTTTTCAACAACAACAAGTAGGTTAATGATTTAAGCTAAACTAAGGTTAGTAGAAGTTAGTGGGTGTTCAAGAGAAGAGGATCTGAAAATTGTTTGATCAATCAACACTTGTAAACGGTAGACTAGTGCCTTTCTAGGGTAATGGAGTCAATGATGGAATCAACAAGTCTTAGAGGAAAATAGCAATGATAATTTTTAGTCAAAGGGGATGGAGAGGTTGAGAGAGGTGTTGGTATCCCAAGGCTTCAAAAATCCAATTCCTAGAGATAATTGCTAGAAAGTAACAAAAGTTAGGCCCTAGTGATTTCTCTTTTCCTTAGACAAATTGAAATAAAATATGCAATGGACAAGGAAGTAGGGTTACTAGAGTGCTACAATGGTAGGGCTCTAGTATCTATTTCTAGATAGGTTTCTTTTAATAAATTTTAGCAAGTGGAAGACTATAGAGAAAAATATAGTAACACATGTCTTTCTCCTAGGGTTTCAAGCAAGCAATTTCATAATCTTAGACATGAAACAAGTAAATTAACCATAAGAATTAATTCACAATAAATAAATGCAGATTTTCCACTTACTTCACCAAGAATAATCAAGCATAAACCCTAGTTGAATATCCTCCACATGAAAATTTTCCAAAATACACCAAGAATTGCCTCCTCCAAGAAGTGCACAACACTAAATTTCAGCCAATAACCCTTAAAGAGGACCGAATTTCATACCACCACTTGTGTGATGAGCGAATGATGAAAAAATGGAGTTTTATCTCTCTATTTATACAATACTTATGACCTTTAATTAATTTTAGGTCATCAAAAGGCTGACATGGCCAAATTACATCAAAAATTCAGTTTTTACATAAATGTCTTTAATTAAACCCTAAAATCATTTTTAGAGGTGATGACATTCCCTTCTAGGGTGACGTTGAGCCTCCTGGGTGGAACGTTGGGCCTCATATGCAAAATGTTAGGCCTTCCAAGCCCCTAGATGATGCCACACGTGCCAATTAGAACACAACTACCTCCATAATGCCAATCCTGATGTTGGGTGACATCTAGGGTCACATAGGTGACGTCATGGGCCTCCCAAGGAAAACATCTAGGTGGAAGAGCAAGATCCACCTCGGTCTAGGTCTTCCAAGGTGTCTCTGGTGAAAATTTCTTTTTTCTTCCTGGTGCAATTCTCTGACATCTCTTCGCCCCTGGCTGGGGTCACAACATCCATATGTGGGCTTTCATCCCCATGGAGGTCTGATATATTCATCTCCCCATATGTACCCATCCACCGAGAAATGTCCTGCAACATCAACAAGTACACCCTCCATGGGATCATAAGTCACAGGGATCATAGCAATGTCAATCACATCCAGTAATCAAATTACCCAAACATGTACATCAAACCCCCCTTTACCCAGACAAATGCTCAAAGATGTTATGCATTTTAACAAGTCAGGTTTGGAGAGGGTCTCAGGATTTCTTATCGGGCCAATCTTCCTCAATTTTGGGGTGTTTCCTAGGTGAGAGACAATTTAGGTCATGTAAGTGTGTGAAATTGTGTAGGGGAAATGTTTGGGTAGAGGGTGTAGTGATAACAGGGAAATGTAGGTCTTGTCTGTGGGTGCCTCTATAGAGGGAAAGCTACACCTTATCATGGATGCCATTGTTTCCTAGCCCATCCAATGGCTTTTATTCTTAGTCTTATTGCTTTTTATTTTCAAGGGAAAAGCTGGGGGACACTGTCCTGGCGTGGTGACAACGTTACCCACAAGAACTTCACGGAGATGAGAAGGTTGGCTCGTGATGAGACCCCATTTCTCTTAGCTATGCCACTAAGATCCACTACCCTGGTTTGGTGACCAGATAGATGGTAGTGTCATACCGCTGCATGCCCATGGACCTAATAGACTGGCTCATGATGAGACCTCCCATCCACGAACTAGACCTTAAGTTTTGTTTTATCTTATAGGTCCCCTTTTCTTATTGAGAAGCCTTTTATTCCTTTCTTGGGAATCCCTAGGTGAACCATCTCAAAGGTTTTATTTTGGCTTTTAACTCTTGCCAACTACTCTTACCCTGTGGGCCTTTAGCCCATTTTTCCCACAAGGCAAGGTACAACCCTTCCTAGTGTGGCGAACCTAATGCCTGAACCAAGGTAGGGAAATATGAAAGGGATAATGATGAAAAGTGGAAAGTATGGAAGGAATGGACAATAACCTTTCATACACCCACCCAGTGGAAACTCATCCTAAAGGAGAACCAACTTACTAGGGCATTCTGTCACCCCCCCAGGTATGAATAAGTTGAAGAGCATAATTTCCAAGAAAATGTTATGAAACAAAGGAGAGTTCAATGCAACATATTCAAATGCTTCAAAAATTAGAGTGACACATACCATGATAACCAAACTCATTACCTCATAGAGAAAGACCCACTGTTACTTTAGGACCAGGCTAGTGGGATGGATGTTGCTGCTTCTGATAGATGGGTTGCACTGAAGAAAAGGTGGGCCCTCTAGGGTCAAGCTCAAGTTGTCTGGCTCTCAACACTCCATGTCTAGGACTTGTGGGCCTCGAGACAGGATCTCCTTAGTTATCCCTAGGATAGAGGATAACATCTAGCTCCAACTCAGGGACACGTGCTCACTATAGAACACATGAGAACCTCAACATATTTGGCATGACCTGTATCTGCTAGATCTCAAGAAAATGAATTAATAATCGTCATGGTGGTGATATCACCCCTCACACATATATGAAAAAAAATAAAAATAAGCATGCATATATACAAAATGAAACTACACTACACTAGCATGATATGTAAATGGTATATACAATGGATGCAAATTCCTAACTTACCTCTACTTACCTATTGGTTGAATGATATGTGTAGTGAAATAACCAATGAAACCATCCTAGCAATATCTCATAATACATGCCTCTGTGCTTCATCATAAACCAAAACAATGATAAGTCAAGCACACAAATAACATGAGTTAGAAAATGTATTGTATTATCGGAAATCATAAAGTCTAGCTCATGGAGGCGAGAGGGAGGGAAAAAATTATGCCAAGTCACATTCTTAGGAAAGTACTCAATCCATCTCAAAAAGGGATCGCGAAAAATCAAAGATTCAAAAGACCGACTCAAAGAGTCTGAAGGTTGGATACCTTTGACATCTTCACATTCTGAGGTCTGGGGAGGGACTAGTAAGAACCTAGAGAACGACTGGAAAATTTCTAAGGGAAAGTTGAAAGAAAAATATAATAAACTTCTTCTTAAGGTACTCAAACTACCCTTGAATTCTAAAATAAGGATTTTCCCTGGAGAAAACTCAAGACAAGGGACATGTTTCCCAACTACACCCCTAATGACACAACAAGGTAAAGTAATAAAAGGGGGATGGATAACCTTGTCACAAGTACCATGCTTTGGGAAAGAAATGCCCTCACCTCTATCAAGATCTAAGCACAATGGTGGTTGATAATATTCTTCATAGAATAAATCCAAGTGATCAAAATAATACTCATCAAAATCTTCAAGGTATGACCGAAAATAATCAGGAGGACATAGAACTAGGTCACCCTTGGAGATATCTGTAACTATATCATTTCCTTGTTGCCAAATGTCTGAATTAGTAGTAACCTAATATGATAACTATAAAGGAAACATTTGGAAATGATCCCCAATGTCATAAACATGATCCCCATCATAACCAATCACATCCCATTTACGTCTCCCAACATGTATGAACTCATCAATATTATCAACAATGTCATTACCTTTGTCATTACATGAAGGATTCAATGCATCCAAGGGCTCCTCTAATACTTCTTCACTTTCAAAATCATAAAATAAAACATCATCAAAATCTTGGAAAGGGAGACAATTTACCGTGTTCACTTATTGCTGTGCAGGAGAATCAATATCTTGGATGAATTCATCAAATGGGAGAGCGAGCATCATTGTCTTGTACTCATGTCTTGCCTCTACATCTTCAATTTCACAACAAGGAGGATCTATCTCGCCCAAGGATTCCATTTCTTCTTCACTCTCTGAATCATAGAATAAGGTATTATCAAAAACCCGAAAAGTAAAGGGACTAACCTCGTCCTCTTTTTCTTGTGCAGGAAAAATAAGATTTGGAATGGATTCATCAGAGGGAGGAACACACGTTAATACTTCATCATCATGTTTAATATCTTCAGGTTCTCGCTCTTCAACCATGTCTTCATTATCCTCTATAGAAGCATGAGTAAATTCTTGCTCTTCCTCATGGGATTGGAAACCCTCATTAGGATCCCTCTCCTCAATCTCATGTCGGTTGATGACTTGTTCACTTCTTTCAAAGATCTCAAGGGAAACTAATCTCTCCAAACTAAGAGTATATGGGGTGCCTTTGGGGTCATCAACTTTGGTTTCTAGAGAAAATATGTGTTTTCTCTTGAACATAAATATATTCACCTCGATTTGTATGGCCATGTGATAGACATCATTGATTGTTTTTGGCCCCTTTTTATTGAGGAGGAACCCTAAATGCACTAAGAGTGCATTGGTATAGAGGTAAACAAGGTACTTGTCTCCAAGACGATGGCTTCTAGGAATTTGATACACAAAGTTCTCAAACCTAGCATGTAATTCTCTGATAGTCTCATTCTTAGTTTGTTTTATATAATCGATTATTTTTAGTATCATTTGGATATCTTCTAATTTAATACCCCATCTCTTGAGAAAGGTTTCTTCTAATTGGTCCATAGATGTGACGCTAGCATCAGGGAGATCGTCATACCATTTCCTAGCATTGCCATGTAGAGTGGCAGAGAAAAGTTTCATTTCCAAATCCTCAGCATCATCACTGATAGGGTGGAGTTGAAATAAATCCCAAAATTTATCCATGTGACTGTTGGCTCTAACCCCATCACTACCAGTGAATCTAGGGGGCCATTTTTCATACCTCGGGGGCATTTGTCGAGGGTAACCAGGAATTTTACTCATATCCAAGGCTTTAAAATTTTCTAGGTCCCATTGAGAAGCAATGTTCAACTTAATCATTAGTGGAGTCACCAGATAATCCTTCTAGGGATCATTAAATGGAAAAGAGGGAATCACCCTCAGTGGAGTCTCCAGGTAAGATTCATAAGATAAAAGGATTTGAGGGAAATGATTACTGAAAAAGTGTCATTGAGGAATATTGACTCAGTGGTCCCCGACAACGACGCAAAAATGTTATCGAACAATTTGTACTAGCCCAAAGCCCAAGGCAAGTGGATACAGAATTGGCGTAACTGGGAATAACCTATCACTATCACCTTAATAGGAAATCCCTTTCTATTTAGGAGTATGCCAAGACTACCCCAGGGGAGACGTCCCCAGTGACCTGGGGGTTTGAGAAGGCTAAGGAAAATAACACAAGGAAATCCTTTCCCTCTCACAGATCACTCAAATCAAAGGGTTCTTTATGTCTTATAGAGATGAAGCAAATAAATAATATTGTGTACCTGCCCAGAACAAGACAACAAGGCACAAAGGGGCACTTCTCAAGTACCAAAATGATGTTAGTGCTTCATAAGACAATGAAATATTTAGAAATGTACTAGCTAATATAAAATTGCAGCAGTGTAACAATTTATAACAACAATAAGAAATTTGTAACAGCCGCAAGATCTATGCTCTGAAATGCTTGAATAAAGACTTGAAATAATAGTTTTAACTGGGCAATTTGATAATAACTAGTCACATGCAGTTTTAGCAACATCTAGCTAGCATAATATGTCACCATTAGGGTTAATTTTCTGTTGTTAGATGGATGTAGCAATCTTTTTCCACAATAGCAAGTAGGTTAATGATTTAGGCTAAACTAAGGTTAGTAGAAGTTAGTGGGTGTTCAAGAGAATAGGTTCTGAAAATTGTTTGATCAATCAACACTTGTAAATGGTAGACTAGTGCCTTTATAGGGTAATGGAGTCAATGATGGAAGAAATAAGTCTTAGAGGAAAATAGCAATGATAATTTTTAGACAAAGGGGATGGAGAGGATGATAGAGGTGTTGGTAGCCCAAGGCCTCAAAAATCCAATTCCTAGAGATAATTGCTAGAAAGTAACAAAAGTTAGGCCCTAGCGATTTCTCTTTTCCTTAGACAAATTGAAATAAAATATACAATGTGAAAGGAAGTAGGGTTACTAGAGTGCTACAATGGTAGGGCTCTAGTATCTACTTCTAGATAGGTGCCTTTCAATAAATTTTAGCAAATGGAAGATTATAGAGAAAAAAATAGTAACACATGTCTTTCTCCTAGGGTTTCAAGCAAGCAATTTCATAATCTTAGACATGAAAAAATTAAATTAACCATAAGCATTCATTCACAATAAAGACATGCAGATTATCCACTTACGTCACCAAGAATAATCAAGCATAAACCCTAGTTGAAGATCCTCCACATGAAAATTTTCCAAAATACACCAAGAATTGCCTCCTCCAAGAAGTGCACACCACTAAATTTCATCCAATAACCCTTAAAGAGGGCTGAATTTCAAACCACCACTTGTGTGATGAGTGAGTGATGCAAAAATGAGAGTTTTATCTCTCTATTTATACAATACTTATGACCTTTAATTAATTTTAGGTTATCAAAAGGCCGACATGGCCAAATTACATAAAAAATCCAGTTTTTACATAAATGTCTTTAATTAAACCCTAAAATCATTTTTAGAGGTGACATCATGCCCTTCTAGGGTGACGTTGAGCCTCCTGGGTGGAGCATTGGGCCTCATCTGCAAAACGTTAGGCCTTCCATGAAGCCCCTAGATGATGCCACACGTGCCAATTAACACACAACTGCCTCCATAATGCCAATCCTAATGCTAGGTGATGTCATGGGCCTCACAAGGCCAACGTCCAGGTGGAAGAGCAAGATCCCCCTGGGTCTAGGTCTGCCAAAGTGTCTTTTGTGAAAAGTGCTTCTTTCTTCCTGGTGCAAGTCTCTGACATCTCTCGACCCCTGACTGGGGTCACAACATCCATCTGTGGGATTTCATCCCCATGGAGGTTTGAGCTAGTCATCTCCCCATATGTACATGTCCACCGGGAAATGTCCTGCAACAACAACAAGTACGCCCTCCATGGGTTCATAAGTCACAAGGATCATAACAATGTCAATCCCATCCGATAATCAAATTACCCAAACATGTGCGTCAAACCCCCCTTTACCCAGACAAATGCTCAAAGATGTTATGCAATTTAATAAGTCAGGTTTGGATAGGGTCTCATGATGTCCTATTGGGCCAATCTTCCTCAAGTTTGGCTTGTTTCCTAGGTGAGATCCAATCTAGTTCATGTAATTGTGTGAAATGGTGTAGGGGAAATGTTTGGTCAGAGGGTGTAGTGATAACAGGCAGATGTAGGTCTCGCCTGTGGGTGCCTCTGTAGAGGGCGGGCTGCACCTTATCATGGATGCCATTGTTTAGTAGCCCATTCAACGATTTTTATTCTTAGTCTTGTTTCTTTTTCTTTTCAAGGGAAACGCTGGGTGACACTGTCCTGGTGTGGTGACCAGAAGTGACAACGTTACCCACAAGCACTTCACGTAAATGAGAAGGCTGGCTCGTGATGAGACTCCCTTTCTCTTGACTATGCCACAAAGAGCCACTACCCTGGTTTGGTGACCAGATAGATGGTAGTGTCATACCGCTGCATGCCCATGGACCTAATAGGCTGACTCATGATGAGACCTCCCATCCACCAACTAGAACTTGAGTTTTGTTTTATCTTACGGGTCCCCTTTTCTTACTGAGAAGCCTTTTATTACTTTCTCGGGAATCCCTGGGAAAAGCATCTCAAAGGTTTTATTTTGGCTTTTAACTCTTGCCAGCTAATTTTACCCTTTGGTCCTTTATCCCCTTCTTCCCACAAGGCAAGGTACGACCCTTCCTCGTGTGGCGAACCCAATGCTCGAACCAAGGTAGGGGAAGATGGGAGGGATAATGATGAAAAGTGGCAAGTATGAAAGGAATGGACGATGACCTTTCATAGACCCACCTAATGGTAACTCATCCTAAAGGAGAACCAACTTACTACGACATTCTGTCACCCACCCAGGTACGAACAAGTTAAAGAGCATAATTTCCAAGCAAACATTATGAAACAAAGGAGAGTTCAGTGAAACATATTCAAATGCTTCGAAAATCAGAGTGACACATACCATGATACCCAGACTCATTACCTCATAGAGCAAGACCCATTGCTACTTCAGGACTAGGTTGGTGGGATGGATGTCGATGCTGCTGACAGATGGGTTGCACTGAAGAAAAGGTGGGCCCTCCAGGGCCAAACTCAAGTTGCCTGGCTCTTGACACTCCATGTCTAGGACCTGTGGGCCTCGAGACATGATCTCCTTAGTTATCCCTAGGATAGGGGATAATAGGGAGGTGAACCCCAACTCAAATACTATATAAACCAGAGGTTTTTGACAACATGAAGAGGTTCAGAAACAACATAATGATGAGGAATCGTAAAACCTAAGCCATTTTTATGCAGGGAAGCCATTGAGGAAGCGAACTTTGGAGGCCATTTACGGGAGCTATGCTCAACCTTTTTCAGTGTCGTCAGTTGTGTTGGATTCTTGAGGTTGAGCATAACACATCCATACCAGTTTGTAATCCTTTTGAGATACTTCTGATGTAATTTTTCAGCATTGAATATTAATAAGAAAGCCTCCCACACTGTGACATAGGCCTAGAGACGTAGACAACCTTTCTGAACTCCATTAACAAACTTGGCATTATGGTTTGTTGTTCTTAATGTTTACTTTCTATTCTGTATTCTTTATGATGGCTGCAACATTCTTTCATTAAGATCTCTTTCCTCATTTAAGTTTTTGAATGGTAATTTAACACATGCTTAAAACTCAACCAAGTCTTTTAAAGATCATTTTCAGATCATCTAAACATTCAACAATTTCTATCATATTCTCTTTTAAAAGTTTTTGTATTTGAATACATCTTATAATAACAAAGTCCATTCCAAGCCATCAACCATGAGCGATTCATTGTATTGTTTTCTCATGGAAAGCCACTCTGGATTTTAATTCAAACACAACCTTTGATGGATACTAATAAAAGTATATATATGTTGACTTAAAATAAACTCCTTAACCTAAAAGCAAAGGTAGGAATTTGCTACTATGCAACATTCACTAGTTTAATTAACAAAACAAATCCCATCACATTTCAACAAATGACATATCACATCACGATGATGGCCCTCAAAATGATAAATTATAGTTTTATGAGTGGTAATTGCATAGTGTCTGAGTTGGATGTTGAACAATGTCAAATTGTTCTATGCGATGCTCTGTATGTCAATCTGAGATAGTTTACCCCCACCTCCAACTTTATTGCTTATTGTTTACAATGCATTAATCTATCAAACATGACCTTTTCCTACAATACAAAGGGGCATTTTTAATCTGGAAAATGTTGGATATCTTGAATAAAACCTATGTTTTTTTAGCTTCCAGGATTAAAAATACCAATGATTTGTGCATGGTTAATGATAAAATCCAAATCCAAGCACCTAGATGAGTTTTCTTGTACCATGGAGACAATCGAAGAAACTTGCATTGGACGTTTCTTAAGCAAAATTTCCACTTTCCTTGACACTATGAACTCATTAATATGCCTGTAGAACAAGAAGATAAGAAGCTATGAGTTAATTCATTTCCTTGCAATTTTTCTTGATTCACACACGTTAAATTGTAAATTATGCAAGGTAATCTATGGGATTCGAATTGAATGTTGATAATATCATGGTAATGTTGGCATATGGTGTTGAGAGGCATGCCACAAAGCAAGGGATTGAAGGAAAATGAAGATGCATTGAAATATTTTTCACCTCTCAAACGATTGCAAGAGAAAGAAAGATTAGAAACTCGATTAAGAACTTAGAGAGAACAAATTTTGGCTTAGGGCATTAACAACCACCACCACAACACAACCATGTCAGCCTTAGTAGTGACACCCAAATGCGAAGGCAAAATATATTTACTATGTTTGTTTTTGCATAGCAACGAATACAAACATAAATGCATTTAAATGGAATAGAACGTGACAATGGATTATGTTTCAAAATTATGTATTTAAAAAATTAATTTTCAAATTTAACAAATCCAAGTTCCCAACCAATTGGGAAAGTTTTGTACCAGTTCTCAAGCTCTAGAATGTCCAGAATGAGTTTCGAAGATGTTGAAAATGTTGAGAGCGGTGCAACTATGGTTTAAACTTTAAAAATAGTTTTAAAAAATTAACTAACTAATCCAAAGTCAAAAGTCAAAATAGATTGTCTTCCGACTCAAAGCTATAGTCTCTAACATGGAAGTAGGGATGGAATTTGACAGATAAATTGTGTATGACTAAATGATTTGATGAAAAATTCCTGTCAACAATCTTAGTTGAAACTATAAAACAAGATGATGAAATTGTCACAATTGTTAAATATAGCTCTATCAGAGGAGGAATGAAATTTGATGGATAAATTGGGCGTTGTCTAATTGTTTTACGCTTTGGCTTTTTTGGGGGAATCTGGCTATATGAATCTGTACGAAATCATAATTTTATGTTGTTTAAATTGCATTTTTGAATGCATAAATGGATTCAATGTGCTGATAAACTCTTGTGGCACTGGGATTATATAGAATTAACCACACAAATATGCAAATCCAACATTTTCTCTTCGATTTTCGGGTAAATATGGCCGCAAAATATCACCAAAAAAGAACCAAAACACATAACATTTAAACTATATCACTAAATTGTGTATCACTATGCCAGATGGGGTGACTGATGGCCTACGACAAGATACATGTGGCATCCAACAACAAAGGGCGTTATTAATCCCTGTCGCTAGCCCCCCTCCCACATTGTTTGAATGACCAGCACTCGAACAGGAGTAATGACAGTGCGCTGGGAAACTCTAGAAAGTTTAATGGCCCCTCGCGCGAACCAGGCCTGACGTACTGGAGTAGGTACTAGCTCTTGGGAAGATGTCACCTTCGTCTTCATGACGATTCTCTCCATCAATTCGCAGGGCAATTTGAAGGTAAGAGCCCTTGCACACTCCACCATTCCCATTTTTCTGTAGACTCTCCTATTCCTTGGGTTTTCTGAGCTCTTTCGCTTCTGGTCGGCTTCCGCCCCTCCACTGGTCACAAAGTATAGCCCTCACCACTCCGCCATGCCAAGAGAGAGGGGAAAGTCCAAGAGAGGACCGTTGTTTTACAACTCCTTAAGCGTAACAGGCTCGCCCCCTCCCAGTTCGCTCTATTGACCACCAACTCTCCCAGCCCTGGCCAGAACTGGTTGGAACCGCCTCAACACTCGCCTCCCCCCTCTCTGATCCCATGTTTGACTCTGGAAGTTGCCCGATCGAGGAGGAAATTCCTCCGCTTGAAATTCTTCCTCAGACTGTCCCTCCCAAGATGAGTACTGTCCCCAACTCCCAAGCCGACTCCTTGGTTCAAAGTGATGGCATAGGCGATTGCATAGTGGAGGAAGAAATTCCCCCTAGTCGGCAGGTTGATCGAATTAAATCCACCAGCATTGCCTTGGAAGAAGCTTCTCCAAAGACCACAGACGCAGATATGGATCTTCTTAAGAACAAGGTGGAGAAAATTGAGCAACCTCAACTCACCTCACACCGGCTCTTAGAAGAACATTTTCAGATTATTTTCGACATGCGGCGGATGCTCGATGACCAATTGCACAATCATCGCATTCTTGGCCAACAAATGGACCTCCTGTTCAATGCCCTGTCAGAAGCACCGAACAAGGAATGCTGCCCGGCCTGTGGTCAAAGGTTTGTCCCAACCTACATCATTCATGGACGCTCGCATTCACCCATCGCCTAGCTCCTCTAGTTTCTTTCTTTCTGGTTTTGCTATCTTCTCTGATAAATGATAGTTAGTCTCCCTTAGTAGTTTGTTAAGGCAGTTTGTTTTGCAGTTGTTTTGTTCAACATACTACAAGTAAGACATCTAAGACTTTTTGGTAAGCCACCTGTTTTGGTTTCCCAGCTGTACCTCTTCTGATTTCCCAACTGTGGCAGAAGATAAGCAATGTATTGACAGATATTGAAGGCAATATATATTATCTCTTTATTTACCCCAAAAAAATTCTGTATATCACTAGATGATTTGATGAAAAATTCCTCTCAACATTCTTAGCTCTTAGTTGATACTGTCAAAATTGTTAAATTTGACGGCGGTTCCGTTTTGGAATTCCGGGAAAAGACTAATAACAAAATTGCATAGGAGCTATGCGGACCGATTCCCATAGACCCACAAGAACAAAATGCCAGATAAATCACAGAACACCCCCAAAAAACATCAATAAAATTATGATGTTTTGGGAGGACATGAGAATGACAACTTAAAATTTCATGCCCCTTGCTTTTAAAGCGGAAGCATTTCAAATCGCGCATTACTTTCTTCAACAGAGCAGTGGATTACTTGCATGTGGAAAGTAAGCCGACCGTTAATTGTTTTTGTTATATACACCGACCTTCAGCGCTGTCATCATCGAAATCGTATGGGAATGCGGTGCTAAAAGTTTGAGACAGTGGGCAACAGCACTAACTCTCATGGCTCTAATCCCCATCACTGGGAAAATAATACTACTTTCACACAACTTTCGTAGCAAGTGGAAGAAGCATCATACTGATTCACTGTTTTGGCATCATAAGTGTCTTGTCTCGAAGAGCTAAGGGGCGGATGAATACTTTTTCTGAGTATTAAAGTATTGGCAAATTCCAAAATGAATTATTAAATTGTTCCAACGAATTGGCCGCCCATGCTTTGAATTGTTTCAAAAGAAACCAATATGTTTAATGCAGCTGTCAGTGACTGGGAGGGTGAGCAAGATTGAGGGTTTGTTGTGAAGTGTATTGGCTGTCCAATGAAATGCAAATAGAATCCCCTTTGAACCAGCCATAAAATAATGGCTTATTCTGAATGATAGACGTTTTTTACCTTTTTTTGGTTGTGTTTTTGAACAGTTTTGTCCAGAAATCGGTTAGAATTTTGAAAGTGTAATTTTTTTTTTTATAAGTCTTTTCAGATTCTGTTTTTATCAGTTTTGTTCATAAATTTGTTAGAATTTTGAAAAAATTAATTATTGATTTTAAATGGTAGTTTTTAAATTTTTTTTTGGTTGTGTTATTATTTGTTCAGAAATATGTTTTGAAAGATTTATAGAATTGTACATGTCTTTGTTGAGATTGTATATTAATTCAAATGGATTAGAAGTTTTTCAGAGTGTTAGTTTTATTTATACTTTTAAAGCTATAATTTAAATAATAAAAAATTACAATTTCATCAACAATTGAACACTAAAAATCCAATTATAATAGTTCTAAAAGTAAAAAATATCTAATAAATAAACTACTCCTAAAATATTAACTCCAACTCTACTAGTCTATGGAAAATATGAATCATAATAAGTATATTTTATCAGATAAGTAATGAATCGGAGTAAAGTGGATTTAGTTATAATTGAAATGGAGTGGGCTAACTAGGAGCAATCTTCCTTCGTCAGTTATTTTTTCAGTAGGTTTTTAGGGGGTCTGTTTTTAAATTTTCCACCAATCTAGAATTCTGATCGATTTTCTGAGCATCTAGGTTGGTTTAAAATAAGACATAACCTCTGGAATAAAGTTTTGAAATGCATGAAACATTGATCCATACTAAATTCAAACTATCCCTGAAAATTTAACAGATTCAGGCCCATTTTTTACCTAAAAAAACAGAACTCGAGAAAAAAGATTACTCCAAATTAATTTACTCCTAACTAAAATATCACAGTTACTATATTTCGTATACATAATAATTCCATGAAAAGCCACTGTCAGAATTAGCATAAAAATATGAATAATAGATGGTAGCCTTCATCCTACAAGTAAAATAATGAATCAGAGTAAGTGGATTTCGTCATATAAGGAAAAAAATGCATCATAATAAAGTATATTTCATATTAAAAAATACTCCCTGAGAAGCCACTGTAAAAAACAACAAATTTGTTCTAACTTGGAATTATAAATGTGACTAATTCATACAGTAAATAGATTTTATATAAAAAATGACGCAGGGGAAGCCACTGCCAAAACCAGGCAATTTGACCTTCGGAAATTTATATAATAAATAAATTTTGTATACGAAATGAATGCATGAGAAGCCAGGCAATTTGCTCAGGTCAGTTACATTAAGGTACAAAATGAATGTTTGAAAATCCATTGTCAAAATGAGTCAATATATTCAATATGAAGTTATCAATATCCATAACTATATAAGGTTGAAAAACTTTTACTGATATAAGATTGAAAAACGTTTATGGTTAAAGAGATAATTTTTGGAAAAATAAATATAAATAATTTATTTTAAATTTATATATAATGAATGTATTTAAAGCCACAGCCACTGTCAAATTGTTTTTAGGCAATTTGCTCAATATGAAATTGTAATAGGGATGATTTATACATAAAAGAGAATTTTTTTTAATTTTATAAATAATTTTGAATATGTAATATAAATATATTTGAATTTTTATTAATAATATATAATTTGATGGATTAGTTTGAGTGGTTAAATGTTGTGATTTAAAAATAAGAAATTTTGACTACCTCAACTGCCTCTATAAACTTTATAAACCTTGTTCAATATCTTTTAGAAAAATTGTATAATATACAATATAAATGTAAAAAATTAGAAAGTCCACTTCCACTTAAAACTCTCCCTGTAATGGGTTATATATGTTTGTAGAAAAGGCCCCTTTTACAAGAAACTCTAAGACTATAATGGGTAATATATGTCAGTAGAAAAGGCCCCTTGCACATGAAATTCTAAGATTGTAATGGATAATAATAAACATACTGCAGGAAGAAAAGTCTATAATTAAAAAAGTTAAATTTTTTAATTGAACTGTTGCCATTACTATATCTTATGCTGGGTGTTATGTAATTGCAGATTCAAGAGTTAGAGATGTCTAACTTGATGAGGGAAGAAGAACAAAGAAAGTTTGGACTGCCTTTTCTATTATTATTTCGATCTAGTAAAATTGAAGGTTTAAAGGTATTTTCTTGTTTATTATGCAGTCAACTTTCATGGCTGGCTGGTTGGTCTGCACAGGGATCATTATGAATTTTAGGTAAAGATAGAGACAGGGAGAATCAAATTTCAGATAAAATGTGGCAAGGGGAAAATCAAGGCATAGGTGTATGAGAGTGAGTGTGCGGGAATCTCTTGAGACAAATTGGGTCAGAATGTTGCATTTTTTTATGTTTTTTTTGGCTTTGATTATGAATTTTATATGTGTATATATATAAATATGGACGAGATGTAGATATGGAGATAAACATGGTGGTGTAGGCTTTTGAATGAATATAGGCATGTAGACTATTTGTCTTCCTTTGGACGTGTGCACACGAGACTTGAATCATCTACTGCACCGAATTTTGCAACAGAGGTGGGGAGATTCATT
Organism: Picea glauca; assembly: GCA_000966675.3. Lineage (NCBI taxonomy): Eukaryota > Viridiplantae > Streptophyta > Pinopsida > Pinales > Pinaceae > Picea > Picea glauca. The sequence continues at coordinate 165,038 of JZKD02S2068786.1, read as the reverse complement.
ATACAACTAGGATTTTATTTTTTAATTTTATATATATATATATATATATATATGCCGACAATGTCTGGTTACTGCTACTGCATTCTTTTCCCAAACTTAGCTACCTCCAAGTGCCTAGAAACTGGCCTACAAATGGCAGAATCTACATGAACAGACCCACCAGAAAAGAAAAACCACTAAAAGTTTGTTGAAAGCATGAGTCAAGGTATTAGGGGAGTATGAGAAATGGATGTGAATGAGGAGATAGCTGTGGGGATTGCAAGGAAACTTGCTCTATGGCACACAAAGACCTTCAGGCCCCTTCTGTCACATGAAGAGTTGGAGCCCATCATGGCCAGTCTGGGTTTTGTGGGTTTGCCTCCAAAGGAAAACTGGAGGGAATACAGGTTTGAGGGCAAGGCAAGTACTGCAAACATGGGTGGTGAGCCCCTGGTTAGGCTTCCTTATCCAAGGATTGATGGCCTGCATGTCTTCACCTACAGGGCCTTCTGTGATGCTGTTGCTCTCCATGTTGGCTCTGGGGACATTGCTGATCATTTCCATGTCCGGTCAGTATGTCTTTTAACAGAGTTTGTTGTATTGAGATTGGCCTGTGTTTGGGCTTCTGATTGTGTTTTCTGATTTGGGTGTTTTTGGGGTATTTGTTTTCTGATGTGGGTGTTTTCGGTTTTTGTTTTCTCATGTTTTGCATGCAGTGGGGTGCCTCTTCATCCTGTCAGGGACCGGCCCTTGGAGCAATTCAGGAGGTTGTACGAAGACGAAGGGCAGTATGTTTACAGAGATGGGACGATTGATCCATCTGTGCCTTGGATAACAGGAGTTAGTTCTCTTCATAAAGTTTTGGAGGGGAGCCTGAGAGAGCCTGTACACAGCTACACGAGCAGCTTTCAGGTCCCATTGAATGATATTGGTTTGGGCAGTGTTCTGTAGGATTTCAATCCAAATCAACAGACAGATATCCATGATGAGGGCATAACAATCAATAGACAGCAACAAGAGTTGCAGAACTTGCTTCAAGCACCTGTGTATCTCTTCTTGGTCATCATAATTTTCCTTTTCTTTCCTTTTGAGTTTCAACAATTGTATGATGGAAGACTTTCTTTATTTGAGAGAAGCAGAAGCTTGCACCAGCTTCTTTCCTTTTGAGTTCCAACAATTGTATGATGGAAGACTTTCTTTATTCGAGAGAAGCAGAAGCTTGCACCAGCAAGTCCCTTTTCAACTACCCCACACTGTGTAATCTTGATTGTTTCATCATTTTCCATGGTTTTGTGCTTCTTTTTATTTCTCAGTCAAAGATACTGTAAGAATGATTAACCGAATGAAGCGTAAATTGGGTGTTATAATTTAACAACGAACAGTGACATGGTGAAGAAAAATCTTGGAATTGGTAAATTGTTGGAATGCCATTAATGTGTTGATGGCATGCAAGTAGCTCCATGCATGCCTCCTGGTTCCATCTTCCTTGTGCATGGCGCAACCTGCTGCGACGTGTGTGGCAAGCCATGGGCAGGGTGGATGAGTTCGATGAGACAAGCCAGGGTGGAGTAGATGGTTTTGATGCGAGAGAGGTATTTACAATGCAGATATATGTGAGATATTTGTATATGTATTAAAAAAAAGAGATAGCAGGATAGATTATGAATTTGTTTACAAGGTATGAATAATAATAATAATAATAGGATTTTGGATTATGATTTAAAATTGTTTTTGTTTAGTTAAGGGTTTGTCTTTTTGAGAAGTAAGGAAGTTAGTTTGTTTAGGATGTAAGGAAATAGGGTTACAATCCAAGACTTAGAGGCATCTAGCAGGAGTAAAACTCTGTCCTTTAAAGGATTACCAATTAGTTATTCCAGGGTGTGGTTTTCTTTTAATAAAAGTGACTAGTCAACTTGTATTAATAGATGATAGCCAATGACGATTGTCCCCACTACTAGTTGACAACTAAGTTATTATAGATGGCAGCTAGTGATGATTGTCCCCACTACTGGTTGACAACTAAGTTATGATAGATGACAGCCATTGATGATTGTCCCACTACTAATTGATAACTAAGTTATAATAATTTTTCTCACTTTACAACAAATGTAAACTATAGATAAAAAGTTATTTAATATATATATATATATATAAATAAGAATTTTTTTAGTAAAATAATTTATATAAATTTATAATTGATTAATTTATGAAAAATAAAAATACAAAATTTTAATATATATTTTAAAATTATAAAAATAAAATATTAATCAAATAAATAGTTATAATTTTTTAATAAAATATTAAATTAATTTGAATGAAGAATAATAAATAATTAATATAATTGATTAAATATTAAAAAAATAAAAATAAAATATCATTTTAATGTTAAAAAATGTAAATTATTTTTTTAAAGAATGTATTGTTTCCACGGCATATGCCTAGATCAATTCATGTTCCCATCTGTATACCAAATGGGATGGGATAATATTTAGAGTATAAAGATTGTTTGGTTCCATTTATTCAAAATTTTCATTTTGAAATATATTCCTTGCATGTTTTCCATAGCACATTGTGTAGTTTTATTAAAAAAAAGCCTGGTTTTTACTAACGATGAAATTGTTTGAGTTGGATAAGTGATTGTATTAAAAAAGCTATGTGTTTTTATCTTTTGAATTTGGTTAAATATATTAGTAATATAAAAATTTAAATTAAAAATGATATTTATCATTATATCATCAAATGTTAAAATTTTTTTAATAATATTAAAATAAATTGATTTAAATTGATTTAAATTTTTTTTTTTTTTTAAAACATTAAGAAATTTATATTTTGATTTCTATTTAAATTTAACATGAATATATTATTGTATAAATAAAACTCTAATTTTAATAAAACATGGTAAGATTTATATTGATTTGATAATCTTTTAAAGATATTAAATTTATGAGACCAAAAAATTTAATAAAGAAAAGATTATAAATTTGAGTTCTACAACCCAAGTTCATTAATATTATTTGATTTTACAACTTTATAGTTTTTTTTCCAATATTACATTTAATTTATATAATTTCAACTAGATCCAAAATTCTAGAAAAAAAAAAAAAAAACTAACAAAGTTATAAGAGATCATGAAAACCCAACAAAGTAAACCAATCAAAAATTCATTCCAAAGATTTATAAATGGACTTTAGCCTTGAATGGAGGGAGATCCCAAGCTGAAATTGACTATGTGAAAGAGCACACTTTTATTTGTCAATTCATTGGCATATGGGTGAGAGAGATAACCCTAAGGAAATGTTTCACAACAATATGCCCTCTATATAATAACCTAAACATTGTACAATATGTGTTAAAGGCTACTTTATATCCATTTTCATAGACTCGAAGGATTGACAATACATATTTGAAAGTGGATTTTGGTTCTATCA
>JZKD02S2068786.1:139238-152863 GCA_000966675.3 Picea glauca | reverse complement strand
ACTTTTGTTACTTTCTAGCAATTATCTCTAGGAATTGGATTTTTGAGGCCTTGGGCTACCAACACCTCTATCATCCTCTCCATCCCCTTTGACTAAAAATTATCATTGCTATTTTCCTCTAAGACTTGTTTCTACCATCATTGACTCCATTACCCTATAAAGGCACTAGTCTACCATTTACAAGTGTTGATTGATCAAACGATTTTCAGAACCTATTCTCTTGAACACCCACTAACTTCTACTAACCTTAGTTTAGCCTAAATCATTAACCTACTTGATATTGTGGCAAAAGATTGCTACATCCATATAACAACAGAAAATTAACCCTAATGGTGACATATTATGCTAGCTAGATGTTGCTAAAACTGCATGTGACTAGTTATTATCAAATTGCCTAGTTAAAGCTATTATTTCAAGTCTTTATTCAAGCATTTCATAGCATAGATATTGCGGTTGTTACAAATTTCTTATTGTTGTTATAAATTGTTACACTGCTGAAATTTTATATTAGCTAGTACATTTCTAAAGAATTCATTATCTTATGAAGCACTAACATCATTTTGGTACTTGAGAAGTGCCCTGTTTTGCCTTGTTGTCTTGTTCTGGGCAGGTACACAATATTATTTATTTGCTTCATCTCTATAAGACATAAAGAACCCTTTGATTTGAGTGATCTGTGAGAGGGGAAGGATTTTCTTGTGTTATTTTCCTTGGCCTTCTCAAACCCCCAGGTCACTGGGGACGTTTCCCCTGGGGTAGTCTTCACATACTCCTAAATAGAAAGGGATTTCCTATTAAGGTGACAGTGATAGGTTATTCCCAGTTACGCCAATTATGTATCCACTTTCCTTGGGCTTTGGGCTAGTACAAATTGTGCGATAACATTTTGGCGTCATTGTCGGGGAACACTGAGTCAATATTCCTCAATGACACTTTTTCGGTAAGCATTTCCCTCGAATCCTTTTATCTTATGAAGCTTACCTGGCGACTCCACTGAGGGTGATTCCCTCTTTTCCATTTAATGATCCCTATAAGGATTATCTGGTAACTCCACCAATGATTAAGTTGAACATTTCTTCTCAATGGGACCCAGGAAATTTTAAACCCTTGGATATGAGTAAAATTCCTGATTACCCTCGACAAATGCCCTCGAGGTATGAAAAATGCCCCCCTAGATTCACTGGTAGTGATGGGGTTAGAGCCAACAGTCACATGGATAAATTTTGGGATTTCTTTCAACTCCACCCTATCAGTGATGATGCTAAGGATTTGGAAATGAAACTTTTCTTTTCCACTCTACATGGCAATGCTAGGAAATGATATGATGATCTCCCTGATGCTAGTGTCACATCTATGGACCAGTTAAAAGAAACCTTTCTCAAGAGATGGGGTATTAAATTAGAAGATATCCAAATGATACTAAAAAGAATCGAGTATATAAAACAAACAAAGAATGAGACTATCAGGGAATTCCATGCTAGGTTTGAGAAATTTTTGTATCAGATTCCTAGAAGTCATCGTCCTGGAGACAAGTACCTCGTTTACCTCTATACCAATGCACTCTTAGTGTATTTAGGGTTCCTCCTGAATAAAAAGGGGCCAAAAACAATCAATGATATCTATCACATGGCCATACAAATCGAGGCGAATATATTTTTGTTCAAGAGAAAACACATATTTTCTCTAGAAACCAAAGTTGATGACCCCAAAGGTACCCCGGATACTCTTAGTTTGGAGAGATTAGTTTCCCTTGAGATATTTGAAAGAAGTGAACAAGTCATCAACCGACATGAGATTGAGGAGAGGGATCCTAATTAGGGTTTCCAATCCCATGAGGAAGAGCAAGAATTTACTCATGCTTCTACCGAGGATAATGAAGACATGGTTGAAGAGCGAGAGCCTGAAGATATTAAACATGATGATGAAGTATTAACGTGTGTTCCTTCCTCTGATGAATCCATCCCAAATCTTATTTTTCCTACACAAGAAAAAGAGGACGAGGTTAGGCACTTTACTTTTCGGGTTTTTGATAATACCTTATTCTATGATTCAGAGAGTGAAGAAGAAATGGAATCCTTGGGCGAGATAGATCCTCCTTGTTGTGAAGTTGAAGATGTAGAGGCAAGACATGAGTACAAGACAATGATGCTCGCTCTCCCATTTGATGAATTCATCCAAGCTATTGATGCTCCTGCACAGCAATAAGTGAACACGGTAAATTGTCTCCCTTTCCAAGATTTTGATGATGTTTTATTTTATGATTTTGAAAGTGAAGAAGTATTAGAGGAGCCCTTGGATGCATTGAATCCTTCATGTAATGACAAAGGTAATGACATTGTTGATAATATTGATGAGTTCATACATGTTGGGAGATGTAAATGGGATGTGATTGGTTATGATGGGGATCATGTTTATGACATTGGGGATCATTTCCAAATGTTTCCTTTATAGTTATCATATCAGGTTACTACTAATTCAGACATTTGGCAACAAGGAAATGATATAGTTACAGATATCTCTAAGGGTGACCTAGTTCTATGTCCTCCTAATTATTTTTGGTCATACCTTGAAGATTTTGATGAGTATTATTTTGATCACTTGGATTTATTCTATGAAGAATATTATCAACCACCATTGTGTTCAGATCTTGATAGAGGTGAGGGCATTGCTTTCCCAAAGCATGGTACTTGTGAAAAGGTTATCCATCCCCCTTTTATTACTTTACCTTGTTGTGTCACTAGGGGTGTAGTTGGGAAACATGTCCCTTGTCTTGAGTTTTCTCCAGGGAAAATACTTGTTTTATAATTCAAGGGTAGTTTGAGTACCTTAAGAAGAAGTTTATTATATTTATGTTTCAACTTTCCTTTAGAAATTTTCCATTCGTTCTCTAGGTTCTTACTAGTCCCTCCCCAGACCTCAAAATGTGAAGATGTCCAAGGTAGCCAACCTTCAGACTCTTTGAGTCGGTCTTTTGAATCTTTGATTTTTCGCGATCCCTTTCTAAGATGGATTGAGTACTTTCCTAAGAATGTGACTTAGCATAATTTGTTCCCTCCCTCTCACCTCCATGAGCTAGACTTTATGATTTCTGATAATACAATACATTTTCTAACTCATGTTATTTTTGTGCTTGACTTATCATTGTTTTGGTTTATGATGAAGCATAGAGGCATGTATTATGAGATATTGCTAAGATGGTTTCATTGGTTATTTCACTACACCTAGCATTCAACCAACAGGTAAGTAGAGGTAAGTTAGGAATTTCCATCCATTGTATATACCATCTGCATATCATGCTAGTGTAGTGTAGTTTCATTTTGTACTCTTTTATTTTGTATATATGCATGCTTATTTTTATTTTTTTTCATATATGAGCGAGGGGTGATATCACCACCATGATGATTATTAATTAATTTTCTTGATATCTAGCAAATACAGGTCATGCCAAAGATGTTGAGGTTATCATGTGCTCTACAGTGAGCACGTGTCCCTGAGTTGGAGCTAGATGTTATCCCCTATCCTAGGGATAACTAAGGATATCGTGTCTCGAGGCCCACAAGTCCTAGACATGGAGTGTTGAGAGTCAGACAACTTGAGATTGGCCCTGGAGGGCCCACCTTTTATTCAGTGCAACCCGTCTATCAGAAGCAGTAGCATCCATCCCACTAGCCTGGTCCTAAAGTAGCAGTGGATCTTTCTCTATGAGGTAATGAGTTTGGTTATCATAGTATGTATCACTCTGATTTTCGAAGCATTTGAATATGTTTCATTGAACTCTCCTTTGTTTCATAACGTTTTCTTGGAAATTATGCTCTTTAAATTGTTCATACCTGGGGGGGTGACAGAATTCCCTAGTAAGTTGGTTCTCCTTTAGGATGAGTTTCCACTGGGTGGGTCTATGAAAGGTTATCGTCCATTCCTTCCATACTTTCCACTTTTCATCATTATCCCTTTCATCTTCCCCTATCTTGGTTTGGGCATTAGGTTCGCCACACTAGGAAGGGTTGTACCTTGCCTTGTGGGAAAAAGGGGCTAAATGCCCACAGGGTAAGAGTAGTTGGCAAGAGTTAAAATCCAAAATAAAACCTTTGAGATGCTTCACCCAAGGATTCCCGAGAAAGCAATAAAAGGCTTCTCGGTAAGAAAAGGGGACCTGTAAGATAAAACAAAACTCAAGGTCTAGTTCGTGGATGGGAGGTCTCATCATGATCCAGTCTATTAGGTCCATGGACATGCAGCGGTATGACACTACCATCTATCTGGTCACCAAACCAGGGTAGTGGATCTTGGTGGCATAACCAAGAGAAAGGGGGTCTCATCACGAGCCAACATTCTCATTTCCATGAAGTTCTTATGGGTAACATTGTCACCTCTGGTCACCATGCCAGGACAGTGTCCCCCAACTTTTCCCTTGAACATAAAAAGCAATAAGACTAAGAATAAAAGGCATTGGATGGGCTAGGAAACAATGGAATCCATGATAAGGTGAAGCTCGCCCTCTATAGAGGCACCCACAGATAAGACCTACATTTCCCTATTATCACTACAACCTCTGCCCAAACATTTCCCCTACACAATTTCACACACTTACATGACCTAAATTGTCTCTCACCTAGGAAACACCCCCAAACTTGAGGAAGATTGGCCTGATAGGAAATCCTGAGACCCTCTCCAAACCTGACTTATTAAAATGCATAACGCCTTTGAGCATTTTTCTGGGTAAAGGGGGGTTTGATGCACATGTTTGGGTAATTTGATTATTGGATGTGATTGACATTGCTATGATCCCTGTGACTTATGATCCCATGGAGGGTGTGCTTGTTGATGTTGCAGGACATTTCTCGGTGGACGGGTACATATGGGGATATGCATAGCTTAGACCTCCATGGGGATGAAAGCCCACAGATGGATGGTGTGACCCTAGCCAAGGGCGGAGAGATGTCAAAGAATTGCACCAAGAAGAAAGAAGATATTTTCACCATAGACACCTTGGAAAACCTAGACCGAGGTGGATCTTTCTCTTCCACCTAGATGTTTTCCTTGGGAGGCCCATGTCGTCACCTATGTGACCCTAGATGTCACCCAACATCAGGATTGGCATTATTGAGATAGTTTTGTGCTAATTGGAATGTGTGGCATCATCCAGGGGCTTGGAAGGCCTAACATTATGTAGATGAGGCCCAACTTTCCACCCAGGAGGATCAACGTCACCCTAGAAGGGCATGACATCACCTCTAAAAATGATTTTAGGGTTTAATTAAAGACATTTATGTAAAAACTGAATTTTTGATGTAATTTGGTAAAGGTCATAAGTATTGTATAAATAGAGAGATAAAACTCTCATTTTTTCATCACTCACTCATCACACAAGTGGTGGTCTGAAATTCGACACTCTTTAAGGGTTATTTGCTGAAATTTACTGCTGTGCACTTCTTGGAGGAGGCAATTCTTGGTGTATTTTGGTAAATTTTCATGTGGAGGATATTCAACTAGGGTTTATGCTTGATTATTCTTGGTGAAGTAAGTGGAAAATCTGCATTTCTTTATTGTGAATGAATTCTTATGGTTAATTTACTTTTTTCATGTCTAAGATTATGAAATTGCTTGCTTGAAACCCTAGGAGAAAGACATGTGTTACTATATTTTTCTCTATAATCTTCCACTTGCTAAAATTTATTAAAAGAAACCTATCTAGAAGTAGATACTATATCCCTACCATTGTAGCACTCTAGTAACCCTATTTCCTTGCCCATTGCATATTTTATTTCAATTTGTCTAAGGAAAAGAGAAATTGCTAGGGCCTAACTTTTGTTACTTTCTATCAATTATCTCTAAGAATTGTATTTTTTAGGCCTTGGGCTACCAACACCTCTCTCATCCTCTCCATCCCCTTTGACTAAAAATTATCATTTATATTTTCCTCTAAGACTTGTTGATGCCATCATTGACTCCATTACCCTAGAAAGGCACTATTCTACCATTTACAAATGTTGATTGATCAAACAATTTTCAGAACCTCTTCTCTTGAACACCCACTAACTTCTACTAACCTTAGTTTAGCCTAAATCATTAACCTACTTGTTGTTGTTGCAAAATGTTGCTACAACCATATCATAGAGGAAAATTAACCCTAATTGGTGACATATTATGCTAGCTAGATGTTGCTAAAACTGCTTGTGACTAGTTATTATCAAATTACCTAGTTAAAGTTATTGTTTCAAGTCTTTATTCAAGCATTTTATAGCATAGATCTTGTGGTTGTTACAAATTTCTTATTGTTGTTATAAATTGTTACATTGCTGCAATTTTATATCAGTTAGTACATTTCTAAATATTCCATTGTCTTATTAAGCACTAACATCATTTTGGTACTTGGGAAGTGCCCCTTTTTTCCTTGTTGTCTTCTTATGGGCAGGTACACAATACTATTTATTTGCTTCATCTCTATAAGACATAAAGAACCCTTTGATTTGAGTGAAATGTGAGAGGGGAAGGATTTCCTTTTGTTATTTTCATTAGCCTTCTCAAACCCCCAGGTCATTGGGGACATCTCCCCTAGGGTAGTCCTGACATACTCCTAAATAGAAAGGGATTTCATATTAAGGTGACAATGATAGGTTATTCCAAGTTACGCCAATTTTGTATCCACTTGCCTTGGGATTTGGTCAAGTACAAATTGTGCAATAACACTACCAACTTCCCCCCAAGATTTGGCCTCAAAAAGGCTCTAGGTCCCCCAATAATGGGCAAAATCCACCAAAATCAGCTGAAAAATCAACAAATAATCCAATAATATAGTTTAAAACCCATATTTGGGAAAAATGTGCACCAAATCCCTAAGTCTTTGGGATTCTAGTCATATGGTAATGGCCTATGTGGCCACGCGCTTAAACGTTAGCACCCTAAACCTTCGCCCATGGTCACTTGGCATCTGGTCATATGGATTGATATATAGCCAAGTGCTGGAATTGAGCCCCAGTCCACAGCCTATGGTCCAGCGCCTTGATCGGTGGGCTAGCCCTACCGACCCAATGCTTATCCCCCAAAATCTGTGCAATAGCAACTTAAATAGTATTTTTTCCATATGTTTAACAAGAAAAATGTGTAGCTCGGGCAGTTTGCATTTGTTCCTATGTCTTGGGCTATGGAGGAGGTCAAGTGTTCAATTCCTACGGAGGGAAAAACAAATTTTTGAACCGACCCACATTGGACATATCCGGGGTGCCACATGGCACCTTATTATTGGGCCATGTGTCACCTCTGGATTGTCACTGTACACACAGTCAACTGCCCAGTGGACCGCCACTTCAACCTACCAACGCATCTGCCCAGTCAGCATCGTACAACACGTGTCAATCCCAGAGCTTGCCACCTGGCACCACGTCACTCTGTCGTATTGTACAGTCAGTTTCTCGGTCAATGCCATGTCACTGCCAGTTTTTGTCTGTACTACCATGTTTCAAACTATCATTGGGTCGCATCAACGTACAGACTGCCACATCAATGTTCGTACAATCCACGTGTCAAATCCGTACTGTGCCAACTCAGCCTGAAAATGCCAAAATGAGTGATACGTGTCACCTCCTAGTGCTACCACATGTCCCTACTAACGTCATCATGATTTCATGCTGACATCACTATCACGTACTACTGACATCAGCAGTATGACTTGTTGACCATTGACTTTGACTTTTTTTGCATGTTTGGGAAATCGATTAGAACACGATAACTTTCGCATACGGTGTCCATTTTCGGAAAAAAAATATATGTCCAGAATCGACACGATGAGACCGATGCAATGGCGTTGGTTTCATCCAATTCTGAGAACTTTTATTTTTAGGCCCTCCTAGATCCATTTTGGATCATGCCTCCCCACTAAGAAATTTTGGTCCTCCAAAAGGATATTAACCAGTCATCAAGTGCGGGATAGGCCTCCCAACTTTTCCTTTGTCTTTAAAATTTGTCCTGTGCACCTGTCGCATCATAATCAATTGCATAATAACCATGACAATTGAAATCATGTTGTTAGCCACTTGAACTCATTCACATCTCACTGAATCCACTACCATCCATGTGGAAAACATTAGCATCGATAACATCCGAAATATGATTGAAACTAAACTAATATGTTTGATGTGCTTGCATGACATTAACTTATCTCGAAGCAAAGTATGATTGAACTTCCATCCTACAACCATCTCATGTTCATGCTTAAGATCAACTTCTTTAATTGGCCTTGCATAAGTTGCCTTCCATAATTGTTCCATTGTTTGAAGAGATTGATTTTCTTTTATATGATGAGCATGTACAACATATTCATTGCCTTATTTAGTTAAGTGATATTGATTTTGTTCCCTATAGAAGATTGCTTTGTGATCATACAAATAAGGGATTCCTAAGACCATTCCACATGTTTCTAGTGACACCACATCACATGTTACTCCATCCACATACTTGGATGTAATTGAAAATTTTACGATACATTGTTTTGTTATGGGAAATTTGTGATCTTCGCTTATCCAATTTAGTGAATATGGTTTGTGATGCATCTTAGTGTTTAATCCCAATTTCTTAACCACTTCCTCTGAAATTAAGTTAGATTGAGATCCATTATCTATCAATGTATCGATCTTAGTATGTTTCATTATTACCCTTATATGAAACAATTTACTTCTAGAATCACAACCATCACCAATTTTACCTATCAAACCAACTATTATAATCTCAACACCTGAATCATACCCCAAGTATGTTGTTCGTATTTTTTTTGCAACGTTTTGCCTCCCTTTACTCTCTTTGAACCATTTTGATCTCTTCTCTGGGTGCAATTTCCAGCAATGGTCACCATCATGCCCTTCTTTCTTGCAATTCTTGCAAGAGAGCTTCTCTTCATTCATCGTCGTTGAATTTTCTTTCTTTCCATTCCTCTTTATTTTGTCTTCTTTCCTTGAAGACGATTCCCCTGATACACCAACTCTTGTTTTCCCCGCTTCAATATATGTTGCTTGAACAGAAACCTCATCAATATTAGTATGTCCAAACATAAATACAGTGTTACGAATATGTGCAAGTAAACCTCCTATATACTTCATAAGAGTTTCTTGTGTATGTAATGGGATATTTAACATTAATGCCATCTTACGAAATTCATTTGTGTATTCTTGCATCATTTGTCCTTTTCTTAGTTTAATACTTTTCCATTCAATTAAAGCCTTTTCCTTATAACCCAAAGAATAAAATTGATTTCTAAGTGGAAAAACAAAATCTTGTCATGATGGAAATACATTACCAACTTGTTAAGTACCATGTTGCAACTTAATATTCCACCAAATTAGTGTTTTTCCTGCAAGACGAAGCGATGCCAATTTGATTTGGGTTGCCTCGTCGTTGATTTGTTGTACACTGCAATAAAATTTCATCTGCAAGTTTGTCTATGTCTCTGGGCCTATGTCTCAGTGGGGGAGGATTTCTTATTAATCTTCAATTCTAAAAAATTACATTAGAAGTATCTCAAAAGGATTACAAATTGGTCTGGATGTGTTCTTCTTGACCTCAAGAATCCAACACAACTGACGGAACTGAAAAAAGTTGAGCGTAGCTCCCAAAAATGGCCTCCAAAGTTCGCTTCCTCAATGGCTTCCCTACATAAAAATGGCTTAGGTTTTACAATTATCATCATTATGTTATTTATGAATCTCCTCATGATATCAAAAATATTTTTTTTATATAGGATTTGAGTTGGGGTTCACCTCCCAACTTCCCCCCAATATCTGGCCTCGAAAAGGGCTCCAGATCCCCCAATAATGGGCAAAATTCACCAAAATCAGCTGAAAAAACAACAAAAAATCCAATAATATAGTTTAAGACCCATATTTGGGAAAAATGTGCGTCATCCCCCTAAGTCTCAGGGATCATGGTCATATGGGAATGGCCCATGTGGCCACGCAGTTAAACGTTGGCACCCTAAACCTCTGCCCCTAGTCGCCTGGCATTTGATCGTATGGATTGATATATGGCCAAGTGCTAGAGTTGAGCCCCGTTCTGCATCTTATGGTCCAGCACCTTGGTCTATGGGCTAGCCCTGTCACTCGAGTGCTTATAACCCAAAATCCACACAATAGCAACTTAAATAGTGGCGTTTCCATATGTTTAACAAGAAACATGTGTAGCTCGGGTGGTTGGAATTTGTTCTGAAGTCTTTGGCTATGGAGGAGGTCGAGTATTCGATTCCTACGGAGGGCAAAACAAATTTTTGAATCAGCCCACATTGGCCATATCCCGGGTGCCATGTGGCACCTTATGATTGGGCCACGTGTCGCCTCTAGATTGGTCACCATACACACAGTCAGTTGCCCAATGGACCACCACATCACCCTGCCAACTCATATGCCCAGTCATCATCATACGACAATTGTCAAACTCAAAGCTTGCCACCTGGTGCCACATCACTATGATGTACTGTACAATCATTTGCCTAGTCAATGCCATGTCACTGCCACTTGTCATCCATATTTACATGTTTTGGACTATCATTGGGCCACGTCATCGTACGGATTGTCATGTCAACGTCCGTACAGTGCACGTGTCAAACCATATTGTGCCAACTTAGCTTGAAAATTCCAAAAATGAGTGACACATGTCACCTCCTGGTGTTTCCATGTGTCACTGTTGACGTCATGGTGACATCACTGCCACATACTACTGACGTTAGCAGTACGACATGTTGACTGTTCACTTTGACTTTTTTTGTTTGTTTGGGAAATCGATCAAAATGTGATAACTTTCGCATACGATGTCCATTTTTTGAAAAAATATATGGTCGGAATCGACGCGACGAGCTCGATGCAATGGTGTTGGTTTCATCTGATTCTAAGAACTTTGAATTTTAGGCCTTCCTGGATCCATTTCCATGAGAAAACAATACAATGAATCACTCATGGTTGATGGCTTGGAATGGACTTTGTTATTATAAGATGTATTCAAATATAAAAACTTTTAAAAGAGAATATGATAGAATTGTTGAATGTTTAGATCATTTCAGTGAGAAGCTTGTAGGTATGTATCACGGTTCAATTTCACGAGTGAATGGATATTCATATTAGACATTTAACATGATAGTGTTCAAAATAGGTTAACACAACTAATTCCTACAATCAATTAAACATTACAAGAAATGATGCCAATGATATACTTATGTCTTTCATAAAAGTATTCATGAAGTTACAAAGAAATCCTTGTGAATTGCTTGGAATAGGATTTGTTAATATAAGATGCAATCATATAGAAAAACTTTGAAACAAAGAATTGAATAGAAATTGTTATTTGTTCAATTCACTTCAACAAGAAGCTTGTAGGTATGCATGATGATGGGGAATTGCTTGGAATGGAATTTGAAACTATAAAATGCATATAAAATTCAATTATAAACCATTTCCCACCCCAAGTCATGTTTTTTGAAAAAAGGCAGTACCATGTTACAACCATTATTTTTATTGCTACGAATTGCTTCAACATTACTTCAAGAAACTCTATCCATTAAAAAGCCATTAGACCCCAAGTATATCATCCCCTAACCAGTGACATTGTAACTTTTCTCCTGCTCGAGTTTAGCTATAGCTATTTAAGCTTGAACATTGAATAATCTTGTTCTAAACTAGAGAAATGGGTGGCTCTAAATTTATAGAAACACGGAATATATATTATTGAGTTGAATTTAAGGAGGATGGAGAATCTAAAATGTTATGGAACAAGTTGCCTACAAATATCTAAGTGGAATAAATGTTGATTTACTTCAGTGACCACTCGAGAACATTTGTTTCAAAAACTATAGTCCAAATTACTAATATGATTCTCTAGTATGTTTTTCTTTACCTATCCACCATCTAAAATCTTTGTAATAAAAGCATACGCATAAAATAAATTTCTATATTTGACTCTCTTTCCTTCATGTTTAAATTTAAGAGAGACCCTACATGCAAAGGTGTTGTTCACAATGTATTATAACAATCGGATTTGAGATAGGGGCTTCACAACAATACCAAAGTAGTGAAATTCTTCTTTTCTCTACAAATATTCTTGGAAGTTTATAAGAAGGAAATTTGCAGGCCCACTATCAATGTCCATTAGTGTACTACTTCTAACAAAACATGAGCATCACTTAACATAATGCTCGGCCATTAGGTCAAGTAAGTCCCCACCATAAAGTCAAGTGAGATACCACCATCAATTCAATTAAGATAGTATTCCTCTAAGTGAGATAGACTTATTCACGTGCGATAGCCTCCACCATCATTGGCTCTAGGAGTAGTGAAGGTATAGCATAGGTTTAAAATAGAAGCGAGCAAAGATAGAGAAGGAGAAAAGGAAGGACTTGCAAGGAGAGATTCAAGTCATGCCTGACTAAAATGAAAGGCCTTTTATTCCTCTCATCAAGGTTGAAGAGGAATTGGCTCTACTACATATACTGGAGGAAGATATGAATATAAGTTAAAACATAAAATTAACAAACTACATGAACCTAGCGGAAAGCTTTTTGGTGATGAAATTTGGATTCACTTAGCTAATCTTTATCCAATAATACCATTAAATGTGCTATATGCAGAAGAATGTGAATTTCATCAAGTTCTATATATTATGTCATTAAATTTGCATTATATGTAGAAGAACATGGATTTCATTTAGTGTCCATATATTTCTTTTCATTTTGTCTCATTTTAAGCTCGCAAAAACATAAAACAAACAAAAGAAATCCACAAATTCTACACACCAGTGTTGCCTAAAATGTTTTACTTCCATGCCCTCTACCATTTTTTGGAGAAGATCTAGCTATTTTATCTAGTCATTTTTTTAAAGCATAAATTTGGGGCTAAATGGATATTTGCAGGATGAATCATATTTAAAATGGCCTTTTATAGAGGTCACAGTTTCAATTCACATGCACATTGCATTTAGTGGTTGATTTCTAAAGCAAACCTATTGGTTACTTCACCTTAGCATCCATAATGATGGGGACGAATCCATATATTCCACTAGGAATCAATAATTAATATTTATTATCCATTAACATATTATGAGTTACAATGACTTGCATATAAATACATGTAGGGAATAATAGTCATGTTCTTTGGGGAAATGTGTGACTTATCATTATTTAGAATATAATAAATATATAATAATTATTTATATAAATACTTAGCACAAATTATTTATACATTATTACATATGGGTAGTATACTTTAGGTATATTATAAGTCTTCCCCCTTAAAGATGCTTTGTCCTCAAAGCATAGGGAATGAGAAACTCTTATGTTAAAATGAACAATCTTTTGTAACTACCATCGATTAAATAAAGTTGAGGACATGAGGCAATATCAAGTTCAAATCCTTGAACAATATTGGTGCATTGAAAAAAATCAATCCATCCAAGTTGGATTATTTCTAGAACTCTCCAATTATAAGATTATGAATACGATCTTCTTTGTTATTGACTTCTAGGCACATAGATCTTTGGATACCTCGTAAGTTTATCCTTCTCGATTTCTAGTTTAGTATTGTCATGATTTAATTAAGTCGTCATGATGATATGTGATGGTTTTGTATTTACTAGTGTCACTACATCCTTCAATT
>JZKD02S2068786.1:93604-125004 GCA_000966675.3 Picea glauca | reverse complement strand
TCCCTAACTCAGGATGCTAATGTTTGTTTTGGAAACTTTGGAGAGTTATGCTCACAGCCTAATCCAAAGTACTAAGCCTAATCTACTGTTGGTGGAGGATCCTAGAAAAGAAAAAATTCCATATAATTTTTAATCAGCGTTCATTTTATGGTTGTTCTTTACTCAAAAGGGGTGCATGGAAGTGAAACGAATGGAATTATGACTCAGTCCCAAAAATGCATCAAAGATGATAAGCAGACATTTCTTTTCGATGAACATCTATCTAAGGGAGAGAGAGAGAGTTATTTTCACTAACAAGCACTAATAAGGAATGTCCTCAAACAAATTTTCTTCAAACAAATCCTGATGTGATGCTAAAACTTTTGAGATACCTTCTAATATGCACAATCAATCATGAAGATGCCTTTTTTATTGTTTGCATATGAATATTGATTAATTCAAAACAATGCTCGTCTTGCTAATTATCTTTTTGGATGAATGAAAATCAGCCCAACACAAGCAAGAATCATACAAACAATACACCCTCTCGTTGTGATCAAAACAAGAAGCGAAAGAAAAGAAACAATCAAAGAGAAATCAAACTTCACACCAAAAGAAATGTCGAAGAACAGCGACCTTAACTAAAACCAAATGAAAATATCTGTAGGCCTTTGATGACTTTCACCAGAGTTTTTACTCAGTCGAAAAAAAGAGAGAAAGACAATGCATGGGTTTCAAGCTCCAAATGACAAAAAAAACATAACAACAATAGTGAAGAAGGCTACAAAATCCAAACAGCAAGATGTTTTTTCTTCAAAAAGACACATGTCAAAGTTGGAAAAGGAAGAAGGATTGACTCACAAGGTAACCCAGCAAGAGAAACACAGAGGTAAAACCCTGAAAAAACAATTATGGAAGGTTTATTGGCCAAAGGAGGGTTGGCGCTCTATTGTCAAGGACAAGGAGTTTTGTAGCGCTCTATGAAAGGCACTCAGGAAGCGTTGGCGCTCTGTTAACATAGGGACAGGGGTGCCAGGTTCAAAAAGCTCTTAAAAGTGTCAAAAATTTAAAAATTGCAGTTCAATTTCGACAATTAGGCTGAGTGTGATGGGGTAGGGATTCAATCAACTCATGAAACTAATCAAAAGAGGAGGGAACTAGGTCTGAAACAATCAAGGGGTAAAACAAGGTCTATGAGGAGAAATCAAAACAAGAAGTTTCGATTTGAGGACTCCCCAGTGGAGTCGCCAGTTTCTGTTGTAGGAAAATCTCCCTACGGACAGGTAGATTGCCTCAAAGAGATAGACCCTAACTCTAAGAAAGAAAGTGCTTAACGTGGACACTGAATTCCTTTCAAATATATACAAACTAACACATGAGAAGGAAGGAGAATAGTAGTACTTTTTTATTGATGTTTGTCCCTACACACTCCAAATCGAGCTCCAGACTTTCGCTCTTCGCTGAGTCCTGTAGACAAACAAAGTACGATCACTTCAATCGTAGATGTGAATGCGACAGCTTCGTCAAATCCCCTTCGTCTAACCCTTGCTCGAAATATCCACAACCTGGATAATAGAAGCTTCACCAATCACTCTCCTCTGACTGACTGGGTGTTTCCTATGAGATCATAGGTTTCATGCTAGCAATTCTTCCTCCTTTTCACCACCATAGAGCCTACTTATATAGGTTAAGAGGAGCTTAACCTCTTGAGTTATCTTTATAACAAGTTGAGGAATTCCTTCCTTGGATCAGGGATCTTCTGATGGAACCAAGAATTCGAATGCAACTGCCTTCCAAACTTAAAATATCCTCCCCTTATTCTACTCAACGGGCCAACTACTACCTCAGATTAGACAGCGCTCCCTCAAAAGGGGCATCAAAGCGTTATAGCACTCCCTAGGAAGCTTGAGGGGGGTACCAGAGCTCCAAGGATGGATAGCACTCCTTCTGAGGGGCAGACAAGCGTTATAACGCTCCCTGAGACCTTATAGGGGAGCGCCAGTGCTCCTAAGGCTGATGTAAGGGAGCGCGTACCTTCAAAACCTTTGCTTAAGAGCTCTTCTCAGGTGATAAAAGTTCCTGGACTTCAGTTAATCATTTTCGTCCTCCAAACCAAGTGTATGAGATGTCTTAAGTGTCTCCTTAGTGTCGTTATTATGGCAGTACGCTTGAACAACATTTGCGACACTTGTGAATCAACTTGCGACACTTGCGAAATTTGTAAGGAACATGCGACACTTGCCACAGTTGAGAGGATCATGCGACACTTACGACACTTATCGAAGTGAGAAATATTGAGGTGTAACAATGGTAAATCTTGAAGCATCCCCAGATCTATGATTCCCATCACTTCGCAAGTTCAGCATTCAAGAATTCCACCTGCTTAACACTCCCTTTCTTCCGGACTGGTCAATTTTGGATTGACCACAATGTAGATCTAACAGTCAGGGAAGACCCCAAGTATCCTCAGATCTACGACTCATGTTACTTCATGACCGGTAAGTGGGTCAGGGTTTAATGGTGGAACGGATCCCACAGTCACAGTTAAGAAACTGCTAGATGTCAGTCAACCTTGATAGTAACTGTACCAACAAGTTACCTTTGGTTGTTTTCGAAGGTTGTAAATTCATAACGTTCCGGAGCTCCGGACTCCCGGAGTTTCGAAGCCAAAATATCCTAGCTCCTTTTGGACCTAGCAAAGCGTTCCAAGGTCCCAGTCATATTGATTCCCTGACAAGTCTCGAGGTTGCACACTCAACTCTTAACCGTGATTTGGTTAGGGTCGTGGACATGATCCCTTGGTCACACATAAGAATGGTTCGAAGGAGGTTCCCTCCCTCCACATAGCTTGAAGTTAGTAACCTGCAAAGGTAAATTCACGGGTTCGACAGGACTAAGGTGTCCCAGCGAAGTATGCCCTGACTCTTACATTACAAAATCGACCCTTGGGAAAATTCCCTTAAGGACTTTCCAACCAGTACAAAAATCATAAACTTATTCTTAAATTCATTTGCAAACCCAGGTCTAAAAGTTCTCTTGCTACTAAGAAGAGGAAAACTAGACCATTCAAATGCAGGGGTTTACACAGGAACAATAAGCATTTTTAATATAAATCAAACAATATCAAATTTTAATCATAGACACAGACATCCAGCCATCATTTCAATGCTAGTACACAGGGTATAAGAATACTTATCAAGAAACTAGATAGTAAAGCAATTGTTGAGATGGGTTCCCTTTTACACCCAACCGTAGACACAGCCAATCCTAGATGGAATTACTGCTAGCCACCCCCTGGCTACATCATGATGCTCTAAGAGATACTCTTCCTTCTTATTCAACACAACCAAGGATGGAGATCTCTCTTCTCTTCCCATGGTAATTTAGCAAATCGTTTCTCCCTCTACCAAGAAAGGGGGTCTGTGATGAGTGCTTCCTCGGTCACTCATATTCTTGCAACCTCATTTATCATCTTGGACTAAAAACACTACCTAGAAAATTCATGTACCCAAAACAAACTCGTTTTTCAATTGTCTTCTAAACCAGAGAGTTGCATACGCTCTTCTCTTCTCTAAGATAATGGTCTCCAGACTCATTTTCCCTCGTATCCTCTTTTATGCCCATGAATTCCCTTATTTTCTTGTCTTCCTTAGAAATATTGTGTGGGTATGAATCCCCATTTTGTGGTTAGGTCGGGAATTTTTTCAGATTGGTACTCTTCCCATCTCCTCATTGAATCTTGAGGAGGACTTCCCAACTACCAGCTTGAATGGTAATTTATTTATGGGTCAAAGGACTGTTCTGGGTATGAATAATTCAAATCCAGTAAGGTATTAGTATAGTGGGGGTTAGCTCAAGCATTGTCGACTCCCCTCACCATATCTCTCATGCATCATGATCTACCTTGGAAAACCCCCTCAACAATTATGCAACACTATCCATTTTATTTAATAACAAAAATACATACATTACCTTTTATAACAAAAAGGTTCATCAATTCCAACATACACACATATTCAGTTTTCCCATAGTCTTTTGGAAATTTATAGTTATATTTACAAGCTGGGGAAACAGGGGTATTGCAATCCCCTCCCCCTTAAAGGAACATCATCCTCGATGTTCTACTTATTGATGTGTTTTGTATGTATAGAAGTAAACAAAAATGGGTATGCATGTTTCATGGCATCCTCCATTTCCCATGTAGCTTCATCTGAACCAAAGTGTTTCCACTACACCTTAACATGTGCAATGGTTATGTTCTTGAGTGGGATTTCCTTCCTATCTATTATGCATTATGGCTCTGGCAGGAATTTTCTCTCTGGTTCCACTTGAATCACAGACCAATCAATTATATAATTAGAATCATGTACATATTTCTTCAGTAACAAAACATGGAAAACATTATGTGCCTTCATTGTGGGAGGAAGCGCTAGTCTATATGTTGTAGGTCCCACTCTATCCAAAATTTCAAAGGGTCCACAATATTGAGGTTCCATCTTGGCACAAGATCCCATTCTTAAGGAACTTTTTCTGGTCTAACTCAGAGATACACATGATATCCTGCTCTAAACTCTCGAGGAGTCCTTTTTTCTGTCTATCCTGAGCTATTTTTATATTCATTTTTATCTGAACTACTTGTTGTTCCATTTCCTTTAGCATATATGGCCCGATCATAATTCTATCTACTGGGTTATTCCAGTTGATTGGAATATTTCATTGTCTACCATAGAGGGCCTCAAAAGGGCTCATCTTCAATGACTCTTGATATCCATTGTTATAAGTAAACTCTACTAGTGGTAGGTATTCTTCCCACTTGTTGGGCTGATGCATTACATGCATCCTTAACATGTCCTCTAACACTTGGTTTACCCTCTCTGTCTACCCATCAATTTGAGGGTGATAGGCTGTACTAAATAGTAATTTAGTTTCCAAACTAGCAAATAGTTATTTCCAAAAGTTTGAAGTAAATTTTGTATCTCTATCGGATATTATTTCCTTAGGCATGCCATGCAGTCTAAATATTTATTTCATGAAAATGTTGGCAATATCTATTTCCTTGCAATTTGATTTGACAGGAATAAAGTGAGAAGCCTTGCTCAGTTTTTCCACAACTACCATGACGACGTCATTTTGTTTGGGTGATTTTGGTAACCCTATGATGAAATCCATTGATATGGTTTCCCATTTCCATTATCGGATTGGTAGGGGCTGCAACGGCCCTGCTGGATGTCGGTGCTTTGCCTTAACCTACTGACACTCTAGACATTTAGCTAAGTAATCAGCTATGTCATTTTTTAGTCCAGGTCAATAAAATAGTTTCCTAGTGGATGTGATCATTTTCTAATAACCATGATATCTAATATATGGTCTTTTGTGTAGTTCATCCATTATGAACCTCTTCAAGTCATCACAATTTGGAATATACAACCTACCCTTGTAAGTTAGCAGGCCATCATTCAACACTTGATAACCCTCATACTTTATCCCTATGGGATCTTCCTCTAAGTATGATTCCACAGTCTTGAAAAATGCATATGTTTCTTGTGTACTTTTAACTCTTTCCTTGATGTATGATTCACAGGTGCTTACCACTGCCAAGTGAATCACTTTCATACTTCTACCAAGGGCATCATCCACCCTATTTTCTTTTCCTTTGATATGTTTGATTTCAAAATCAAACTCACTAATGAGAGCCATCCATCTAGCTTGTATAGCATTGAGTTTTGGTTGATCAAAAAAATATCTCAACCCACTATGGTCTATCATAAGCATAAATATTTTACCTAGGAGGTAATGCCTCCACATTTTTAAAGCATGCAATATGGCAGCCAACTCCAAATCGTGGGTCACATAATTGATTTTATGCTCATTCGATTTTTTGGATTCATAGAAAATCACATGTCCTTCTTACATAAGGACTCCTCTGAGCCCTTCCTTGCAGGCATATGTACACATAAGGAAGTCCTTGTTTGGGTCTGCAATCTTTAGCACAGGTGCATTGGTTAGAAGTTATTTCAATTGTTGGAATCTCTCTTCACATTATGATGTGCAAATGAATTTAACTCCCTTTTTCTGAAGGGAGGTGACTGGGAAACCGATCTTGGAGAATCCCTTTATGAACCTTCTATAGTATCATGTTAGGCCCATAAAGGATATGATATCAAGTACATCCTTTGGAGTAGACCAATCCATAATGGATTTGATCTTTTCAGGGTTAACTTCCACTCCTTCTTCAAAAATAACATGGGCTAAGTAATGGACTTGTTTTTGGGAAAAGTCACACTTACTAAACTTAGCATAGAGTTGATGTTCTCTCAACACCTGAAGCACCAACTTGAGATGTTCTTCATGTCATTCCCTACTCTTATAATAGATTAGGATATCATCAATGAAAAACAACACAAATCTATCCAAAAACTTACTGAGTATATTATTCATTAAGCAAATAAAAGTGGTTGGTGCATTGGTAAGTCTAAATGGCACCACCACAAATTCATATTGACCATATCTTATCCAAAAGGTTGTTTTGTGGATGTCTTCATCCTTAATTCAGACTTGATGGTATCCATACCTCAATTCAATCTTGGAGAAAATTGTAGCACCCCTTAATTGGTCAAACAAGTCATTGATCATTGGCGGAGACATGCTAGGTTGAAGGTAGCCTTTGTCTAACATATAACTCTTACTTGTAGTTTGACCTCAAATAGCTCTGGTGTACTCATTCTATAGGGTGTTTTAGACACTGGCAGCGCTCCTGGTACAAGTTCTATTGAAAATTCAAGATCTCTACTTGGAGGTAGACATGGTACCTCTTATGGAAACACATATTTATATTCTATTAATATGGGATGGTCCTCTAGAATTGCTTTATTGTTCTCAAAAAAGTTCAACACTTG
This sequence comes from Picea glauca, assembly GCA_000966675.3. NCBI lineage: Eukaryota > Viridiplantae > Streptophyta > Pinopsida > Pinales > Pinaceae > Picea > Picea glauca. The sequence continues at coordinate 118,129 of JZKD02S2068786.1, read as the reverse complement.
TATTGCATACAAAGGACATCCTTTTTTGCAATACGTCTTTACTTGAAGTGTTGATATTTTTCTCACTAAGACAGGATTTTGAATTCCTTGTAGGGTTATTTTTTTCCCCTTTCCATCTTCACACTCCAAAGTTTTATTGTATTAGTCCAACTTGGTTTTATAGGCAACCAACCAGTCCATGCCAATCAACAGGTCATAAGATCCTAAACGGAGCACATTTAGGTTTGCTTGGGTGGGTAATCCATTCATAATGAATTGGCATGATGGTATGACCTCTATTACCTTTCATTTGGTTCTAGTGGCTAGTTGTACAGCCATGATTTAACATTATTTTACTTGTTTCAAATTACATTTCTCAACAATTTGAGGGGCAACATAACTCAGATTAGAACCAGGTTCAATTAAAATGGAAACTAGATGGTTGGAAATCATACCTTCCATCTCCACCACTGAAGCTTGGTGGCTAACTTGTCTATTATCCAAGGCTGCATAAATTTTTGGTATGATCCAAGCCACATAATTGATTGTGGTAACCTCTTTGACATTGTAGACCCTCCTATTGTTTTGTTGCCTATGTGGACAATCCCTCAGCAGATGTTCTTCTCCACAACCCCAACATTTCAAGGGTTCTCTCTTTGTGTTATCAGTCTTACCTGGGGCTGCTCCAAAAGGTTTATTACCACTATGTGATAGGAAATTATGTTGATATACACTTTTAGTAGGAAGGCTCATCTTATAACTTTTTCTATGGTTCTTAAATCTTGAGGGTTTAAACCCCTTCTTCTTGAATCCCATGTTACTTTTCTTCTTCCATTCCTCATGGGGTTTTTCCTTATTCTTAAATTTATCATAGCAATACCTTGCCTTCCGGATAGTATCTTCTAGGGTCTCGAGTTCATTAAATTCAATTATGTCCCAGAAGGACTGAGGTAGTCCACTAATAAATCATTGCATATTTACCTTTTCATCCTTTATTTAGGGAACATACCTTATCATCTCAAGATATTTGTTGATATATTCATCTATTGTGAGTTGTCCTAACTTGAGTTCATAGAACTCGTTGGTCTTCCCATCAAAGTATTTTTCTGACAGATACTTCTTCTTGAAGTATTTCTCAAATTGTTTCCATGACAATTCCTTCTCATGGATTCCTTTCACATTCCTAAGGTCCTCCCACCAAATGGAGTCCTTTCTGTTCAAGTTGAAAATGGTTATTCAAGCCTTTAAGTTTTCAAAGTAGTCATGGAATCTGAAGTACTTCTTCAATCCAAGCAGCCAAACTTCTGCTTCTTCCCCCTTTTTAATTTCTCCATCAAAAGTGGGTGGTTTGGATTTCTTAAACTCTTCAAGGTCATGGCTCTTGGAATTTTTCCTCTTCTTTCTTCTCCTCTGGGAATGTGAACTAGTCTTGATACTAGAATATTCCTTTGAGGTGTCAGTTTCTTCACTAGAGGATTCTTCCATTGAGTGTCTCTTGGCTCCATGTTGGGAATTCTTTGACATGCTCCTCCTTTTATGGCCACTTTCAGGACCATGCTTTTGTATCTCAGGTGGACTTTGGGTTTTCTTAATATGATGTATATCCATATGACCGGTCGTTGGTCCATGTTGCATATTCCTTTGTATATCTAATACGCTTTGCAGTAGGATTGCGTTAATTTCAAAAAAAAAATCTTGTTCTTTTATCATCCTTTCATTGTCAGCCTTACAACTTTGTAATTCTGCCATGAGGCTTCTTACAGTTTCATCCAAATCTAGAGGGGTTTCCACCTCTCTCCTCTCATCAGATTCTTCTTCTCTATTGTGGGAGATTTCTCCCAACTCATGGTGTGTCACCATCCTTTACATTGTACTTTTCCTATTTTCCACTGACTGCTTGAGTGCTGATAAAAAAAAAAATTGTTAGTTAATTATCTACTAGTTTATGAACAGCACATACAATTTGTGACGTGAAGTCAACTTATTTATTTGGAACACTAGAAACACACAGTTCAGACTTTCAAACATATAACAACAACTGAAAGTTTGATTCCTCTTTTCAGCAGTGGTTTAGATAAGTTTATTATGAATGGGGTAAGATAGTGGGTTACCCCTTAAAGTTATTTAATAATATTTTTATGTGAATCGTTCCTAATCCCAAGCAGGCCAAGTCTTGTTGCCCACTCTGATACCACTTTGTAACACACTCAAACCCTTAGGTATCCATTAGAGGAATGGGGTATAAAAAATTCCCTTTTATTCAAAGATCTCGGATCCTCTTCCCGATATCTCCATCTCCTTCTACTTGCCAAGAGCTTTCCAACAATTGTCACCGTGCTCAAATCTGATCTTGAGATTGGAAGTTACGCTCTTGTTTAACGCATAGGCTTACATGATTTCGACGCTTTGGCACTAAACACTTGTCTCTCTATTCGCATATCCTCCAGAGTCTCGAAACCCCAGAATTTTACCATGTGATTCCGGACTTCGACCCTTTCAACTTATTCAATACACCCCCCAAACCTCCAAAGTTTCGAAACCTCAGACTCCCGAAGGGTCCACACGAAGGGTCCACACTTACATGTGGTGGCACATTAAATGTAGAGGCAAGGGCGGGTAGGTCCAGGCCTTCAGCCGATTTACCCCAACGTTCCAACATCCCAAGTTCCCCGAAGTCCCGAAATCCTAGTGTCCCGAGTAATCCACCATCTCTTCGGCCAGGCGAGCATTCGCTAGGGGGAATATACGCGACAATATAGGGAATATAGGGTTTGCAAAAAGAATAAATCAAGGTGACACGTGGCATGTTGAACATGGGTCCATGTCACCTTAGGTGACGTTGGTGCACCACGTCACTCCATACTAACAACCTCCGAGAGTCTCTAACCTCTCTTACCTGCGTAATCACCCAGAGATTAGAAGCTCAAACTCCCACCAGTAACCTCCCAATACTCCTTTTATCCCATAGTCGATATAGGTCCACGTAGATCCATGGATCTACAACCTTCTTCACTTCATGACTTCAGCATTCAGGAGCTTGGCCATCTAGTTTCCTTTTTACTCCCGAAGTGGTAAACATTGGGATGACCATGGTCTAGATCCAATGGTCTAGATGGATCCTGACACATTCTTAGATTGATGGTCCTCATCACTTCGCCACTTCGGTGTTCAGGGGTTCTACCCATTTAACACTCCCTTTATTCTGGAGTGGTCAACGTCACACTGACCACAACATGGATCCAATGATCATGGGAAATCCTGAAGCATCCCTGGATATATCGTTCTCTTCACTTCATGAGTTCAGTGTTCGTGGGTTCCACCTGATTAACACTCCCTTTCTCTCAGAGTGGTCAACGAAGAACTGACCACGATGTATATCTAATGGCTATGGAAGACCCTGAATATCATCATATCTATGATTCATGTTACTTTGTGAATGGTAAGTGGTTAGGGTTTAATGGTGGAATAGATCCCACGGTCAAGAAACCGCCAAATGTCGGTAAACCTCGCTACCTTCGATTGTTTTCAAAGGTTGTAGATTCATAACGTCCCGAAGCTCTGGACTCCCAGAGTTCCTAATCCAAAATAGCCTAGCTCTTTTTGGACCTAGCGAAGGGTTCCAAGGTCCCAGTCATATGGATTTCATGAGAAGTCTCGGGGTTGCATGCTCAAATCTTAGCCTTAATTTGGTTAGGGTCATGGACATGAGCCCTCGATCACACAGACAAATGTTTCTAAGGAGGCACCCTACCTCCACAGATCTCAAAGTTGGTAACCTACAAAGGTAAATTCGTCGGGTCGGCAAGACTGAGGTGTCTAAGAAAAGTATGCCCCAACTCTTACATTACAAAATCAACCCTTGGGAAAATTCCCTTAAGGATTTTCCAACCAGTACAAAAATTGTAAACTTATTCTTAAATTCATTTACAAACCCAAGTCTAAAGTTCTCCTGCTACTAAGCAGAGTAAAACTAGACCAGTAAAATGCATGAGTTTACACAGGAACAATAAGCATTTTTAATATAAATCAAACAATGCAAATTTTAGTCATAGACATAGACATCCAACCATCATTTCAATCCTAGCACACAAGGTATAAGAATACTTATCAAGAAACCAGATAATGAAGCAATTGTTGAGAGGGGTGCCCTTTTCCACCCAACCATAGGCACAACCACTCCTAGATGGATTTACCATTGGTCTCCCCCTATCTAGATCATGATGCTCTGAGAGAGACTCTTCCTTCATGTTCAACACAACCATGGTGTTGATGATTAGAGTTGCATGAGACATCCTCCAGGACATAGACCTCAAAGAGAGCCCCTAATATGGGTATATGGTTCCTATCTAAGATAGAATTGGAATGTAGTGATGGTCTCCTCCTTACAGAGAGTTGAGAAGAAATCCAGATGATTCTCCTGTGTAATATAGTGAGAAAGGATATATGTTGAGTTGGGCGTGCATGTGGCTGAGGACAAGGTCAACGTGTGAATCCCCATAGAGTTGGGTGCATTTTCATGAGACAAAGATGAAAACGATGTATTAGCCTCCTCTCAAAAGAGAGTTGAGATGATGAACTCCATATGACTCTCGTGTGTAATGCAGTGGGAAAGAAGATCTGTTGAGTGGATGTGGATGTGGACGAGCACAGGTGAACGTAATCCTAGTGGCTGAGTACTAATGAGTGTGGTTCTCCTGTGAGACACAGTGAGATAGAGATATGGACATCCCTATGGATGTGCCCCTAGTGGTTGAGCACTAGTGGGTGTATGATATCCTTTGCTATATTGTTCAAGAGTTAGACCTGCCTGTAACCCTAATTGTAATGTAAAGGGTATAGGTCGGCCCCACCTTAATGTAAAATATAATAACTAATATAAAAGATAATTAATATGGTAATTATTAATTATATTTTGAGTTATTGATGTCGGCCCTATTGTTCCAATAGAAACATCATTTTATGTGACAACTCTTATATGAATAAAGGTGAGTCCCCATTGAGGAAACACACTTATCATTGTGTCATCTCATGATTTCAGAAGTTGTGGTCTAAAATTATGATAATTATAGCACCCTCTTGTGTGCTAGGTTTGGTGATGGTGTGGGAGGTCTTTCTCTTGAGGAATATAACAAAGGATTGGTTGGGTTTTCTTCCCTTTTTTAGAAGGGTTTCCCAGGATACTTCTTGTGTTCTTGTTCTTGGTTATTCTTCTTGTGATCTTGGTTTGTTGCAGTAGTTATGGTTCAAGTAATAGTTAAACAGAAAATTTAAAGAGGATGCATGAGCCATAGCTCATTGAAAATCCAACATGGTATCATAGCAGGATAAAAGAAGACCATTGCACATTAAAATTGAAGGCAAGATCTGCCAACACTTCATTGTAGGTATGAAGAGAAAAGGGTTAGACCCCTCTTAATTTCATGTGGTAGATGATGAGGAAACTGCGGAAAAAAAAGAAACCCCACTAAGGGCCAGAGCCTAGGAGTAACCCCACTGCAACCAAAGTGTATAAGAGAGGAGGTCAGAGCCTAGAAGGAGGGTCGGATGTCAAATTGAAGTGGTTGTTGGCCTCTAAAAACTACCATAGAATACCCTAACAGCAGCAAGGGAAAGCCCTACAAAGGTTGTTGCACTAAGGAAAAGGCCTACTAAATACTTTCGCAGCAATACCCTAACAGCATCAGTAAGGAAGGCCTACTAAGGCTATTGCAGCAAGGAAAAGCGCCACTAAGGATGCCGCAGCAATACCCTAATAGAATACCCTTTAAAGAGGGGTCAGACTCTTTTCTGAAATGAAATTAATGTTTTCGCAACCCCAAAACAGAGGTACCAATCAACTTAAAATTGCAAACTTGTGGCAACAAATCAACTGATGTAGCATCCATATGTTTTGAGGTAAAATGTAAGGCTTCCATAGCCAAAAGAAACCCTATGAAAGGTACCCTAAACAGCAGGCCTACAGGAGGAGGAGGATCTAGCCAAGGCTAGTAGAAAAACTAAATTTTATGAGCAGTAAATTGAAGGCCATTAGGCATGTTCTTGTTGTAGCAAGACCACAGACTTGGAGGGCCATTACCCTTTCCTAGTGAGCAGACCTCAAATTCGATCCCAATCTCCTTTCCTCCATACACAAGTGGAATTATAGAATTTTGAAGTTAGCAAGGTTTTAAAATTATTGGAGGTTGATATTCTGAGGCAATTTCTAGTTGACAAGTTCATGCATGATAAATATTTTTTTTTGGATCTCATCAGTGTTGTCTCTTGCCTATGATGTTACATATACCCCTGAAATTTCCTCCACATGAAATTATAATCTCTTGAAGATATTGATGAAAAGAGTGGACCAATGAAACTTACTAAAATAAAAAGACCTATGGACAAGTCAAAATTCTGAGCTATATCTATGTTGTCCTATTGCTCCATTCTACCACCCTTTGATGTCATATATTGATGCAAGTGTTTAATGGTGATGTTGATGTATATCCCAGCAAACATATGATGTTGATGACTTGCCCAAATACATTGAATATGTTGATTACAGACCAGACTAAAACCCTTAAATACAAATCTGAAGTCAAGTTGTAACAGTGTCAAGTAGCAGCAGAAGCTACAAGAATGGCTACAACGGGGTGTCTGAAATTTTATTGAATGTCAACAATGGAAATGACCTCAATAAGATAAAACAGTCATAGCAAGTTGTACCACCAACATATGGGAAGAATTACTAATGTGTAAATACTCTCTAATTAGTTACAACAATAAAGGTTGATGCAGACTTTGTCAGAGACTTGTGTGGTACAAGTGGCTTCAAGACAAACAAGTCTGGTTGTAGAAAATAATACTGGTAGGTGGCCACAGGAAGCAAGACAAACAAGTCTGGTTGTAGAAAATAATACTGGTAGGTGGCCACAGGAAGCTACAACAACATGATATTCCTTCTAGTATATGAAAACCAAAAAGAACCTCCATTGGAGCACACTCTTAGGTATGTACTTGTATATATAATGTTTGCATCATTGTCTTTAGGGTACTTGCAGGAGGAAGGAACCCTTGGTGAAATCATGGACCCAGAGAGGTCTCAGTGCATTCAGAAGAACAAACCGGAAGTGAAGACTCTAGGTTTGATTGTTTTCATTATCATGCTACATTACAAGTAGGTGTTGTAGTTGTGACAACAATCCTTAAAAAAAATTTATTCTAGATATGTACTCATGAATCTCCTCTAGGAGATATTCTTGTCTTATTTCCCTTCATTTTTTTCCTTTTTCTAGGCAAGTTAACAACAAAGGAAGATGTTTTTCTTTCAATACTTGAGAGGGAGTCATTTGAATCAAAAGGAGTCAAAACTATTGAGAAAAAGAAAGTACAAATACCTTCTCCCCCTCGGCAGTTCAGAGGGAGATAGTCATTGATACAGTTGTTCCAGTTGATATTCCCAAGGACTTTGCAGTAGGCTATAAAAGGGCTTGTCTGGTCTTGACAAACTCTACAAGACGCAAAAAGACATGCAACTGATGAAAGTGTCATATAAAACAAGACTTGTAGTCAGAATATTCTCACAAGTAGAGGGAGTGAACTATGATGAGACATATTGATCCAGTAATCCGATACACTTCCATCTGTACTACCATCCATGAGTTGGAAACTACATCATATGGATGGATTCTTGATGAGTTTAGGTTCCAGCAAAAGTATTACTAATCCAAACCTATACTATTACATTGTTGGTGATGAGAGCCTGATTTTGATGTCTTATTCAGGAATTCATGTTGTTGGATACAAGCAAGCCTCAAATTTTGATTTCGAGATGAAGGATCTAGGTATGATGCACTACTTCTTAGCACAAGAAGTATAACAGAGGACTGATAATATTTTCCTAAGTCAAGGAAAATATACAATGGATATTAAAGAAGTTTAGTATGATAGAATACAAATCCATGTCTACACCGATGGTGATGGATTTGATGAAAAGAATAAATTATAATGATTCAGACGAGATTGATCCACATGTGTACCGACAGCGGATTGGATCATTGATGTATCTGGTTAACACCAGACCTGATATATGCTATGCAGTGAATGTGCTTAGTCAATCCATGAGTCAACCAAGACAGACTCACTGGATAACAATAAAGCATGTACTGTGACATACACGAGGCATAGTTGGATATGGCCTGAGATATGCCTCCAGTGTGAACTTGATTTTGCAGGGATATGCCGATACAGATTGAGCGAAGAGTGTAATGAACCAGAAGAGCACATCTGGTTGTTGTTTTACTGTGAAGTTTTCCATGGTTTCTTGGTGCAGCAGGAAACAAATATATGTGGCCTTGAGTGCCACAAAAGCAGAGTATATATCATTGAGTGGGAGAAGCAGTGTGGATTCGTAAAATTCTAAAAGATTTACTTGATCATGAGATGGATTATGTGATTATAACCAGAGTTGTGTGAATCTCTTTGAGAACCCTGTGTTTCATGATAGATCGAAACATGTTGATATAAAATATCATTTTCAGAGACATGATCCAGAGGAAAGCGTTACACGTGCAGTACCTTCCTACACATGAGCAGATTGCAAACATCTTCACTAATGTGACTTGGTGAAGAATACCTCACTTGTTGAGAGGGAGTGTTGATGACTACATCCAAGACAAAGTTTGAGTACTTTCATGTGAGACTTGGCCTAATGGATAATGCCTCCCTAGCTGAGAGGAAGTGTTGATGATTACAACTGCGTGAGACATCCTCCAGGACACAGACTTGAGAGAGAGCCCCTAAATTGGGTATGTGGTTCCTATATAAGACGGAACTGAAACGTAGTGATGGCCTCTTCCTTACAGAGAGTTGAGAAAGGATATTTGTTGAGAAAGGAGATTTGTTGAGTTGGGCGTGCATGTGGTTGAGCACAAGGTGAACGTGTGAATTCCCACAGAAACAGGTGCATCATCGTGAGACAAATATGAAGACGATGTATTAGCCTTCTCTCAGCAAAGAGTTGATATGATGAACTCCAGATGACTCTCATGTGTAATGCAGTGGGAAAGAAGATCTGTTGAGTGGATGTGCATGTGGACGATCATAGGTGAACATGATCCTAGTGGTTGAGCACTAGTGAGTGTGGTTCTCCTGTGAGACGCAGTGAGATAGAGATATGGACATCCCTATGGATGTGCCCCTAGTGGTTGATCACTAGTGGGTGTATGTGACCCCTTGCTATATTGTTCAAGATTCAAACATGCCTGTAACCCTAATTGTGATGTAAAGGGTACAAGTTGACCCCATCTTAATGTAAAAGATAATAATTAATATAAAAGACAATTAATATGGTAATTATTAATTATATTTTGAGTTATTGATGTCGGCCCTATTGTGCCAATAGACACATCATTTGATGTGACAAGTCTTATATAAATAAAGGTGAATCTCTATTGAGGAAACACACTTATCATTGTGTCATCTCATGATTTCAGAAGTTGTGGTCTGAAATTATGAGAATTATAGCACCCTCTTGTGTGCTAGGTTTGGTGATGGTGTGGGAGGTCTTTCTCTTGAGGAATATATCAAATTATTGGTTGGGTTTTCTTCCCTTGTTGAAAAGGGTTTCCCAGGATACTTCTTGTGTTCTTCTGCTTGGTTATTCTTCTTGTGATATTGGTTTGTTGCAGTAGTTATGGTTCAAGTAATAGTTAAACAGAAAAACTAAAGAGGATACATGAGCCATAGCTCATTGAAAATCAAGCATAGGTATGGAGATCTCTCTCCTCTTCCCACAGGAATTTAGCATATCACTTCTCCCTCTACCAAGCAAGGGGGTATGTGATGAGTGTTTCCTTTGTCATGCATCTTCTTTCAACCTCGTTTATCATCTTGAACTGAAGACGTTACCCAGTAAATTCATGTACCCATAACAAACTCATTTTTCAATTCTCTTTTGAACGAGAGAGTTGCACACGCTCTTCTCTTCTCTCAGAGAATGGTCTCCATACTCATTTTCCCTCGTATCCTCCTTTATGCCCATGAATTCCCTTCTTTTCTTGCCTTCCTAGGAAATATTGTGTGGGTCTAAATCCCCATTTCGTGGTCAGAACAGGAATTTTTTTAGATAGGTACTCTTCCCATCTCCTCATTGACTCTTGAGAAGGACTTCCCAACTACCAGCCTGACTGGTAATTTATTTTTGGGTCAGAGGATTATTCTGGGTCTAAATAATTTAAACCCAGTAAGGTACTGGTCTGGTGGGGGTTATCTCAACCATTGTTGGTTCCCCTCACTATATCTCTCATGCATCATGATCTACCTTGGAAAACCCCCTCAACAGTTATGCAACACTATCCATTTTATTTAATAACAAAAATGCATACATTGCCTTTTATAACAAAAAGGTTCATCAATTCCAACCTACACACATATTAAGTTTTCCCATAGTCTTTTGGCAAGTTATAGTTATATTTAAAAGCTGGGGGAAACAGGGGTATTACAATGAGTTGTTGTCTTGTATCAAAAATTGAGATTTCATTAAAGACACCACCAATTAATGCAATCTCCCTTCCCTTGGCCCACATGACAATTTTCATCCAGTTGATCAAATGTTGCAAACATTTGAAGAATTACTCAAGCAACACAAGGCAGATGTTCAAGAGATATTGAATATGGAAAAGGGCCATCTAAAAAAATAAATTAACTAATGAGGCTAAAAAGGCAACACAACTTAAATGTGCCTTTCCCAAAATTCAAAAACATATTAAAATATTTTCTAGTGAATTACGAACTTTGAGGGCCCCACAAAGGCAACATATTTTTCCCCATATTTATTTATGTAAAAATTTATTTGAACAATGGGGAAAATATGCTAAAGAAGTAGTTGGAGACCAAACCCTTAGTTCACCTAAGGGTTAAGTCATAAGTTGGTTATTGTAACCAATTATCAATAGTATTTATAGAGGAACTTAAGTATGAAAGATCTCTTTTGGAAACGATTTTTGATGCAATTGTTTTGTAAAGACTCTTTCCAACATTCTCGTTAATATTGAGAAGCGGATCATTGTCCAAGAATTTTATTACTGGAGAAAGTTGTTCATGTCTATGGTGGGTTGTGGATTATTCTTTAACTCATCTGAATAGAGTGGGTGTTCTATAAGATATTTAATTTTGTTATTTCGTACTATTTTGGATCAATATTAATATTTCTTCTATTTATTTTCTCAACAAATCGGAATCTTTTGATTTGAAAATAAATTATGTGTTTTAGGTTAATATTTTTCCTTTTAATTAAAAGATCTTTTATTTCATTTGTAAATTTATGTAGAACTAATTCTCAATTTTCTTAAAGATAAATTCATAGTCATTTATGTCATGTGAGATATCTCTTAGGGATTTGTATATATTTCAAGCATCATAAGATAGTGATTTTTTCTTTCTTTCTATATATATAATTTAAATCAATAAAAAGAAATGCAATATAATTAAATCTCATCGAAAGGTTGTCGGGCCATAAATACAGAGGATTTTTCTACAACAAATAGGAAAGAGTCTAATTGGGCCTCTTTTATGGGTTGAACCTCTATTGTTGACACTTGGGTATTTTTCCCCATCGACAAAATTGACACTAGAAAGAGGGATAAGATTATATAGCTAATTCGGTTCCCAAAACTAGGTCATCTACTAGTATCCCACATACTAAAAGTGAAACTCCAAATTCTGAAATACCTAGTGAAAAACTTAGTTTCCAAGATTTGGAGTAAATTGAATAGAATCTTGATTTCAAAACTACAATCCCATACGTAGTATCAAATAAGGAAGTGAAATATTCCAAACAAATAAATCGGGCATATGCGAGACAGATCGGTTATTTTTCCATTGATCCATTATTTCCTCAAAGAAGTACCACCCAGAGTGTTACGTAGACCCAAGACAGAAACTTAGTGCACACAATAGAATATTTTTTACAATTAGAACTATAAGAATTTTCTCAACCTTTGAACCTAATTCTCCCAACCCCCAATCTTGTTTCATCTCCTATAGCAACTAAAGATTTTGGAAGTCACTCAGAATCATAATCAAAATCAAACAATTCAAACAATAGTTCTATATTTTCAAACATGTCAAACAATCAAAACCAAAATCAACTCTGGTTAGCCAGAGATGCCTTGGCATTCCCTGGGAAAATGCATAACTTACCTAAACATTCAGGACATATTTTGTCCAAGTGTGACCCTAATCTATATGGACCACCAAAAGATCATATTAAAAAAGTATATTTTCACTATTAGAATAATGAATGCACAAAATGAAGACATAGTATGCCATAGTTTCCCTTATACCTCCCAAAATAAATCCTTAAATTGATACTTCAATTTACTAGTTGGATATGTTACCACACAATCTAGCGCCAAGTGCAAATCCTTCACAAGGCACTACGACAAGTGGAACATGGAAGATGTCACCACTATTACCTAGACAACGACTTTCATCTCTTTAGTGAAGGAATAGTATCCAACATAAGGGAGGCTTCCATAGTAGCCTCCAAGAATCCCTAGGCAAGACACAATCAAGTCTAAGGCCCCCTAGGGTGACTACTAACACTACCACCAAGATGAGGATAACTAAATTGAGAAAGAGATGGTGAGGTAAGAAAATTTCCATATTGAAAGAGTTGAGGACTTAGGCCTAGAGAAGAGGGTCTCTATGTCAAGTATGAATTGCGTAGGATCCCCAAATACTAGAAATAAAGAAAATGGTTAGGATGAGGTGAAAATTGGAAAAAATGTTTGAAATTTTAGCAATAAACTAGTTATAAAAGTCGTAAGAAAAATATTACAACGATAAAAATAAATGATCTCCAATAGTATAGAGATTATTTCATCAGCAAAATGCACAATTTTGAGCAGTATTAAATGTAATTTTCATCAGTAACAAATGTATAACAGTAGTAAATCAGTGAATTTTCAGCAGCAATATTTTTATGACAACAGTAAAATAATCAATTCACAGTAGAAAAAATACAACCCTTTGATCATAAAATGATCTAGTAATTATAGGGTTTTATTTGCCAACAAAATCAGAAAAAACCAACAATAAAAATCATCCCTAAAACCCTAAACGTTTTTCCTTAGATGGTTGTAATATCATTCCAGAAAATTAATTTAGGGATTTATTGATGAATTTAGGGAAATAGTATGCCTAAACACCATAAACATCTAGGTTTCTATGGCTGAAAATGAAGAAATTGCAACAAGTTAAACCCTAACCCTAACCCTAAGTAGTAAATTTTAGAAAATTCGACTGCTACTTGTGGAGATTTACTACTGCTTGTCTACTTCTACTCATCTATTTCATGACGAATTCTATGGATGGTTAACTGAGATGATTTATTTGGGATCTAATGCTTCTAGATCTTCTAATACTTGGATGACATGGAAACTAGGGTTTTTGATAGATGGACGATTGTTTAAGTAAGTCTACTATTTTCATTTATATATTTCATGTTCCACTTATCTTAGTGCCATGTAAAGGTTTTGCACTTGGTGGTAGATTGTGTGGTAATAGGATTGATAACAAATTGGGGTAATTTTCAAAATATTTCATGAATAAATTTGGGAAAGAAACCACCGTAGGAAAATTTATGGTTGAACTATTCTCATTAGTAATGGGTCCAAAATAAAGAGTTAAGGACTTTAATCGAAGGTTTACCACAACCATAAATAAGTTCAAATCATATACAAAAACAGTGTAAGAACTTCAAATTAAAGTGTATGCTAATGTCTTACCAACTCCTATTTCCATGTTTGTTAAACAAGCTAGAAAGAATTCATTGGGTAGAAAATTAGAGGGGTTTAAAAAGGTTGAATTTGAGATGATGGGATGTACAAAAAACCATGCTTTGTTTGCCAAAAAGGAAAATGTCAATCCTAGGGAAATTGTTATCTTGCCTAGACCTCAACATGAAAAAACAACCTCTAAGGGGAAAGAGAGAGATTATATGGAATTAGACAACCTTCAATGTATGATTAACATTTAATCACTAAAATCAGACATCAAAATGAACTCTATAAAAGGTGTTAGCATATAGGATGTATAGCGGTCAAAATCTTTCAAATTTTTTAAATTTGTTAGCTTAGTCACCGAAGGAGACCATTGGACTTTGTCAGTCATATGGTTAGTCCTTCTTGTATGAGTCGTTCATTTAAGCTTATAGGTTTGTGTCATATGGTCAAGTTATTAAAAAAAAAATAGTCATGTCTTATGTCAATAAATCATGGTTGTGATTTTACCTTGGGTCTAAAGGCTAATCAAAATACGTTTGCAAAGTCTTGGTGTCATGATGGTGGTTGTCATCATTAGAAAAAGAGGGAAAGAATTGGTCATATCTAGCTTATTTAAAGATCATCATCAAGTACTATGACCCAAACAAGTATGCAAAGGTCTTTAAATATTTACACAACCACCTAAAAGTGCATTGTCATCTGTCAAATCATATGTGCTACAGACTTTCCTAAAAGTTCGCAGCATTTCAAAATAGAGCATGTGCCAAATATTTTTATGATTATCATTTTTCAAAAGTATCTAATGATGAACTCTACTTTTCAATGCCATCACATCATCAAGCAGCTCTAGAGGGTCATTTTCAAAGGGAGGGTTTATCATTTTCTATCTTCATTTCCTTTCGCAAAGAGTGCACCGCAGACTAGTAGATTTGTTGTGAACTGGTGTTATAGACTGGTAGATTTGTTGTGAACTCGTGTTGCATATTGTTTCGCTAAAAACTCTCTCAAGATTTCGATGGTGGAAGATTAAAGGGCTGATAGGCTTGGTTCTCTACAGCAGGGAGTGGGATTTTGATGTCAGATACTTGCTTCATGTTTATTCCTATTACCTAAAATCCTATTGTCAAAACCCCACTCATTTCAAACCCTAGTTGTTGTAAACTCCAATTCGTTGCAAACTGCGCTACGAATCCTTTGTTTTAAAAATTTGCTAAAACCCAAGATGACCTCGCTTTCACTCAGGATTGAAATACATCACCTCACTCAGCATCATATTCCTTTCCTTACCTGTGAAATTGCAAAGTTTTCTGAGGAAAACCCTAGACTAAAATTTGTTGTTGCAAATTGTCAATTCATTGCAAACCCTCTCTTTTACACAATCGCCCGGAAATTTTTTCGTTGGAGGTTTCTTTCAGTTTTAGGTTGTTATCTTTACCTCCATTTCTCTACTTTGGTCTCTTTCAATTTTTGCATTTTTGGCTTAAGAACAAATCCTTTTGCCAACAAACCCTAATTCTTACAAATTAGCAGTAAACCCTAAATTCATCAAGTTTTCATTACAGTATCTAGTAGAAACCATTATCAAAAGAAGGAGGCTTTAGACTAATATATCATGGACAATCAAAAAGGTAAGAAGATTCATAAAGGAGGAGAAATTGTAAGGTTTGAGCCCCATGACCAGCAGCTTATAAACTTAGATCCATTTTTCAGAGAGGCATTTCAGATAGTGGGTTGCTTGGATTTTTGTGAGAAGATGTAGAGAAGACATCCTGATATTTGGTACACTAGAGTTTGATATTTCAAAGCAGTCCATTTCTACAGCCACAGAGATACCAGTTCATGGAGAAAGTTGGTTTAAGGCCATGACCCTGAATTCTACATTTTCTAAGGAATTATTAAAACTTGAATATCAAGAAGATAACCTATCCAAGGGAGTGCAAAGAAATCATATGCTGGAGTATTTTAATAAAATGCTCAGAGTCATTCATAGGTATTTTACTTGTGAAGGTAGGTTTTTTATAGTCTATCAATACCATATTAGATTATTAATGCACTTTACTGGAAAAGAACCATTGAATCTAGTTGTCTTTATGTTTTGAAGCCTTGGGAAGATGTCAGGTAGATTTCAGGCCAAGTCCAAGAAGGTGGATACCAATGTCTTTCATTATGGTCTAATCAAAATTCTTGTGTTTGAATAATTGAAGAAGACCAATACTGATTGGAATGCTTTCTTGGTTGCATCATGCTTTCATCCAAATGTTGCTCATACACCACAACCAAAGAGACAGACACCTATCTCTGGTGAAATGATTGTCCATACAAAGTCCATTAAAAAGAGGAAAATGGATAAAAAGGATAAGTCCTCTCAACCTACAGATAAGATAAGTGAAGGTCCTTCGCAGTCTCCTAATGAAGAAACTTATCCTGTGGCAAAGCCTTCACCTATGGAGACATCCTCTATCAAAGCAAGGAATTTAAAGGGAAAGAAACTTGTTTCTTCTCCACCTATTGCTGCAGAATTTGTTAATCCTAGAAGACCACTCACAAGATCAACAGAAAAGAAGCATGTCTCTATGGAGAAGAGTGCATCCAGAGCACCATCTTAGCAAACAGTCAAAACTCAGCCTCTTAAACAGCCAATAGAAATCATTGAGATCAAGTCTCCTTCTAATGAGAAGTATCCCACTTTCAAAAGGATTAGGAGACAGCTGAAAGATGTAAGGGTTGATAATGAACAATTGAAAAAGGAAAATTTGCATGCCAAGATTCAGCTAAAGAAGACTATAGATATGGGTTAAGAAATTGTTAAAAAGGAAAAGTATTGGGTTAAGAGATACATATCTCTGCGTAGGAAAATGAAGAATGTATACAGGATGAATAGAGCTCATCAAGCTGAAAATAGGAACTTGAAGGAGGAAGTGTAGCAGTTGAAGGAACAAATTGCAAAAAAAAAACATGGACATGTTGGCTTGCGCAGTCACTAGAAGAAGAAGATGAAGCATCATTTCTACACCAAAATTATCAGTTTTTCTATGGACTTTATATATGCATGCTTACAAACCTAAGGAGAATTTTTACATTATGTTGCAATTATTATGCTCATATGATATTTTTGCAAGTCATTTTTGTGATTCAAAGGTTATAGCAGGCATCATCAAAGGTTTGAAGGCTTTTTGCACAGTTTTGAAATCAGATGACAGGTTTTGAAAGAAAAATGGTAACTATAGAAAAGTTCACAGCGCATGATATTGAAGGCATTGTGAACGGCTAAATTGGAACAGTTTGTAGTGCATGCATTGTGAACCTGAGAGTTCCTTGGATTTCGATATGTAGGAGGGCTTCCAATTGTGAGATAATTTTTGAGTTACTCCTCAAGCATTAGTTAGGCATCAAGGGATAATTGTGCCTAAGATTTAGCTTCATTTAATATCTATGCAACGAGTTGGCTGCAGTTGTATTTAATACTACCAACAACTTCCTGGAATCTAGCATTTTGTTAATTTTTTGTTTGTTTGTCTATTGTTGCACCTCTCCAAGACACAAAATCCTATGTTAGAGCTAGGTAATGAATCATAGAGGGATTCTTGATGTAATTTGTTATTTAATGGGTAATATGACTCCAAAAGAGGGGTTGGAATATGATGCAGGAGCATCAACTTCAAATTCATAACGCAAGCATGGAGGTAAAGGAATGACGTCTCAGCAATGACAGAATTTCAAATCAGAATTAACTCAGAATTAAATCGAGTTGTTGAGATATTTTGTAAACAACATTTTTAAAATGTAAATTGTTTGTAAATTCGTGAAGGACTGTAAGGGATTGCAGATATTGAGTGTTGACTCTTATCTGGAAATAACTGTTAGTTATTGTAATAAGACAGAGTAGGTAACCGCTAAGAGTTTGATAGGATAGATTGCAGACAGGACGAGAGAGCTCGTGGAGCCAGTCCTTAGATAGTTTTTTCATTGTTGCATTGTAATAGAGAAGACAGAGTAGAAAGAATGATATAGAGATCAGAGAGATCAGTAGAACAGAGTAGAGTAGAGGAAATACTATGTAATTTGTTTTCATAAAGAAATAGAACAGACAAAATTGTCCCAACTCCTTGGACTGTGTTCATTTGATGTATTGATGAATGAATGTAATATTATGTGTGTGTGATTTATTCCATATTCTCTCAGGTGTGATTGTTCGAGAAGTGTTAGTATGAAGTTGTGACGAATCTAGATGAGTTTCAATTGTTTCTCTTCTGACACTCGTATGCAAGGTGTGCATCTCGAACGCAAGGAGTGTCGGTTGAGTCTCGGACTGACTTAGAGGAGTTTAGAGAGAACAAAGGAAACTTAGACTAGGTGCAAGGTGTGCATAGCATCGTGAAACGACCAAGCGTCGAAGAACCCGAACCAGAGGAATGCCAGGTGGTCGAGAAGAATTTATTTTCAAGAAATCATTCGATCTGAGTTATTGAAATCTCAAGAATGCAAGTTGTGCATGGGAAATCGAAATCCATTAAAGGAAAAATATCAGAAGGAATAACACTTTCCATAAGTGTGGATGAGATCCAAGAGTTAGACTCATAGGAGGAGCAAAGGTTTGAAACCTTTGAACACTTAGAAAATATTCTAAGTCGGAGATCGGAAGATTAGGTGGGAGGAGAAATAGTGGTCATTGGATCACTATGTAAAACGGATCAACGGTCATTTAATCAGATTGAAGTGCACGAGCTTTAGCGTTTCACACACAGAGGAGAGAGAAAACTAACAAGAGTTGAGAACTAATATTTCTGGAGCCCGAAGAGCCGGAGATCGGAAATAGAATCTCAGTTGCCCAAAAAGTAGGAACAGATATGAGTTGTCAGATTATTCAAGGCAAACTCCAAGTGTCGGATCGCCCAAGAAAATTTGAGCCGTCAGATTTCGTGAGCTCGGGAGGAGGCGGGTTTGAAACTTGATATTCCCGAAGCGTGGAGAGCTGAAGGGCGAGAGCGAATCTGGACCATTGGATCCAGGAGGAAACGTGTCGACAGGTCAGACTATCCAGAGGAAGGTGAAGGTCAAAGTGTTGAAACATCTGAATCCCGAAGAGCCGAGGAGCTGAGAGTCGTCGATCTATAAATGGACACTTGTCAATAGATCGCGAGATCTGGGTAAAGTCACTGGGGAGTTTCAATTGAGAACTGAGACCATCGCACTCTAAAGATGTGAAGAGATCACAGCCATTGATCTAGGAGGAGACATGTGTCAGAGAATTAGCAGCTTCGGATAAAAGTAATCGGAAGGCAAGAGTTTGATATTTGAGTTTTTCGAAAGCTGAAAAACCAAAACGATGAGAGTTATCGATGTGAAGGAGGACACACGGCGCCAAATATAGAACTTCAAAAGAAAAAGGAGGAGGAAAAGGTTCAAATATCCGAAGAAGATCTCGATCGTTGAGGAGGCCAAATTCCCGAAGCGGGAGCACAGTCGTTGATTGGGGAGGATACGTGTCAACAAATATTCCACTCTGGAAGATAACCAGTCGAAAGTGGCGAGGACTTGAGATTTGAGATTATCGAACACCAGAATCGCAAATAGATCTCGCTCATTGATTCAAAGGAAGCATATCTAGACCGTAGGGTATGGAGAGGACATATCTGAACCGTCTATTCAGAGGTATCTTCAAGATTGTGAGATCACCGATCCTGTAGAAATTCGAGGATAGAAGTTGCACGGGTTTTATAACATTGAGGGTGTGGCCAGTCATGTGGTCATCGCCTGAGGTTACATTGAGAGGGGGCTTACCTAAAAAATAAGCTAATGCCCAGCACTCTGAGCTTTCGTAGGAGAGCGAAATGGAAGGTCGTGGGTGTCATTAAACCTGCATCGAAAAGCCGAAGGGGACTATGTTTTAATACAAAAGGGAACCATTAAGGTTCTAGACAGTCATTGACTCAAGAGTCAGAGATCCTTGACCGACATTTCGTGCATCCCTACGAGGGAGTAGGGGGGTTGCATCATGTGGTATCATAGCTAATATTGAGTTTTTGTGTAGACAGCAAGCAAAGGAGAAAGCAGGTAAATTGATATCATTTTTGGTATCAATAATTTGATTTATGTTTGTAGGTGATGCAGTGAAATCATGCCACCCAGAAGGTGTAGAGCGAATGCATAAATGGAAGAATAAATGAGGTGACTCTGAATGAGACTGGACGCCAAGGAAACAGCGCGAAGGAGAGCACCAAATGTTGGAGATATCAGTGAAGCTGAGAGTGAAGAAGAATATGTTGAAGAAAATGTAGTGGAGGATATTGCACAAGATCGCTTAATAAAAGTTGTTTCAAAAATAGGAGCCAGAGAAAGAATAGAGGTATCGATGTATGAAGGCAATTTAGAAGTTGAAGAATTGTTAGATTGGGTATGTGCTATGGAAAAATACTTCAATTACAAATATATTGAAGAAGACAAGATGGTGAAGCATGCAGTGACAAGATTGAAAGGTCATGCAGTGCTATGGTGGGATGAACTGCAAACCGAATGCAGGAGAAATGGTAAGCAAAAAATTAAAAACTGGGATAGGTTGGTAGCCAAGCTGAAGGAAAAATTTATCCCAAAGGCATATCAAATCAATTTGTTCAGGAGATTTCAAAACCTGAGATAGAAAATCTTATCATTGAAGGAGTACACTAAGGAATTTCACCAAGGAATTTTATAAACTGGGCATCAGGGTCGGACAGAAAGAAAATCAGGATGAAAAGATAGCCAGATATATTAATGGGATGAGATATGAAGTCCAAGAGGAGATCGTCATGATGTCGGTTAGTACAGTCGAGGATGCTTATCAGGAAGCCTTGAAATTTGAAGAGAAATTAGATAGGAAACAAAGCCAATGAAGCAGAGGAGGAAACTCAAGAAGAGGTAAGGGAACTACCAGAGGGAAGTTCCATAAGAAAAAACATGAAGCTGAAAAATAGCATAGTCACCATGAGAAAGGTGGAAGTTATAAAGAAGGAAAACATGGAGGAAGAAGTTCATTTTCTAGAGGAAGAGGAAGAGGAATATCTAAAGGAGGCATAGTTAGATGTTACACCTATGGAAAGCAAGGGCACAAGTATTGGGAATGTCCTGAGAGAAAGAACGGAGGAGGAGGTGAAGCACACATTGTTGAAGCACAGAATCATGTAGAAGCAGAAGCTGCAGAAGGAGGAAAGAACCTCATGATGAGGAAGATTCTTATTAAACCAGAGAAGGAGATGGAGGAACCAGTTTAGTGAATAAGTCTGTTTAGAAATGCTTGCAAGATGAAAGATTGATTTTGCAAGGTGATTATAGACGGTTGGAGCACTGACAATCTAGTATCCACAGAGATGGTGGAGAAACTGGAGATGAAGACAAATGCACATCCAAACCCATACAAGGTATCATGGTTGCATAAAGGACATCAATTAATGGTAAGTCAACAATGCCAAGTTGAATTTAAAATAAGAGGTTATAGGGATGAAATATTATGTGATGTAATTCCTATGGATGTTTGTCATATTTTATTGGGGAGACCATGGCAGTTTGATAGAAAATTTATTCATGATGGGAGAAAGAATACTTATACCCTAGAGAAGAATGGTAGGACACATATGTTGTTACCCATAGAAGACAAAGAGCAAAAGAGGGAAGCTAGTTCAAGTATACTTCTCATGAGTGGGAAGGAGCTCTTGAATGAAGTCAAGAAGGAGAAAGAAATTCATTTTGATGTAGTGAGGAAGCCTAGAGTTATCCTTATGAATACTTCTATGGAATATTTTCCTATACAAATCCAGGAACTGTTAGAAAAATTTGTTGACATAGTAGTGGATGAGTTACCTCACTCATTGCCACCCATTAGGAGTATAAGCCATCATATTGACCTTATTTTAGGAGCTAGTTTACCAAACAAAGCAGCTTATAGGTTGACACCTAGAGAGAATGAGGAAGTCAAAAATCAAGTCCAAGAGTTGTTGGATAAAGGTTTAGTCAGGGAAACCCTGAGCCCATGCGCAGTACCAACTGTGTTAAGTCTAAAGAAGGATGGAGGATGGAGAATGTGTACAGATTATCGATCCATCAACAAGATAATCATTAGGTACAGATTTCCTTTACCGAGGATGGATGATTTGATGGATTGTTTGAGTGGAGAAAACTATTTTTCCAATATAGACTTGAAGAGTGGATATCATCAAATAAGAATGAGAGAGGGAGATGAATGGAAAACAGCATTCAAGACAAATGAAGGATTGTTTGAATGGTTGGTCATGTCGTTTGGGTTGACAAATGCATTGAGCACATTTATGAGATTGATGAATGAAGTATTAAAAGACTTCATATGGAAATTTGTCATAGTATATCTGGATGAAATACCAATCTTCAGTAAGACAAAGGGAGAACACTTAAGACATTTGACATCAGTGATGGAAAGTTGCAACAAGAGAAGTTGTTGATAAATATGAAGAAAATTTCTTTTATGAAGAGGGAACTCATATATTTGGGTTTCATGATCTCTTCAAATGAATTGAAGATGGATCCGAAAAAAAGTGAGAGCAATCAAAGAATGGCCATCACCAAGCAACATATTTGAGGTAAGAAGTTTTCATGGATTAGCAAGATTTTATAGAAATTTTATCAGAAATTTCAGTGGTATATGTGCACCCATGCTGGACACTGTGAAGAAGAAACACAAGTCCTTTAGTTGGACAGAGGAAGTTGAAAAAGGTTTCAAAGTGTTGAAGGAGAAAATCACAGAACAACCAATTCTGGTCTTAACAAATTTTGGAAAAACATTTTAGGTGAGATGTGATGCGAGTGGATTATCTATTGGAGCAGTCTTGAGTTAGGCTAATAGGTTAGTTTCTTATTTCAGTGAGAATTCGAATCACGCCAAGAAGAATTATTCCACGTATGACAAGAATTTTATGCAGTGAATTGTGATTCAATCTTTGAAGAAGTGGAGACACTATCTAATTCCTAAATAATTTGTCTTGTACGGTGATAACCAAGCTTTGCAGTTTATTACTAGGAAAGAAAAGTTGAATCGGAAACATGCAAAATGGGTAGAATTTATGCAAAATTTTACTTTTTCTATTAAACATATTGTTGGAACTGTTAACTAAGTTACAGATTCTTTGAGCAAGAGGAGTTTGATTGTACAGGAATTCCAAGTGGAGACCATAGGGTTTCAACACCTCAAAGAGTTGTATAAAGAAGATGCATATTTTAAGGAAGATTATGAGGCATGCAAGGATCCTTTGTTGGGAGACAGAAGCCCATGGACTGAATATTTGATCCATGATGGATTACTATTCAAGGGAAGCCAATTGTGCATACTGAAATGGTCAATGAGAGATAATTTGTTGAAGGAGAAACACAATGGGGGTTTAGCTGGAAATTTTGGTCATGATAAGACATTTGCACAGCTGAGTAATTTGTATTATTGGTCGAGCATGAGAGCAGAGGTGAAGAAGTTTGTGAACAAATGCAGAATTTGTCAGTATGCAAAAGGAAGACAACATAACACTGGTTTGTATCAGCCATTACCAATTCCATAAAGGTCATGGGATGCAATCAGTATGGATTTTGTTTTGGGATTTCCTAGAACTCAAAAAGGGAGCGATTACATATTTGTTGTGGTGGACAGATTTTCAAAAATGGCACATTTCATACCATTCCAGAAGACAAACGATGCTACACACATAACCAATTTTTTTTTCAGAGAAGTAGTGAGACTACATGGATTTGTAAATTCTAACCTTGTACAATGTCTACTGTAAACAGATATTCAGAAAAGAACAGAAAAGATACAATGGCAAATACAAACATTACACAGATATTTCCCCCCTGGAAACCCAAACCAGGAAAACCAGCATATATTATATTCATTCATTATGTTACATTGTTTACAATACAATATACATATAGGAGCCAGTAGCATCCAAAACCCTAATTCCTTAACCAGAAATAGAAAACCATTGGCAAAAATGATGTGCCGAAAAAACCACCTAAATACATGACACATTTCCCGAGGCAAAAAAAATCTGAGGGCGCTGCCCCTGGACCCCTGCGCACCCAGCACATACACTCAGACACTACTACTTTTGCAAAGAATATAACACATACCCAAGATTCTCCCACTTTTTTTTTTCTTTGCATACAGGGGGTTACAGGGTTACATAGTAAAAAACCCAGGGCAACAATGCCCATGGATCCTCTACACCAAGAGAACTTCTTAGTGCTCAAAGATTTTGTTAATGATTCTGCAACATTATTCAAAATGTCCACCTTCATCAATGATACTTTATTTTCTTCAATCATCTCTCTCACAAAGTGATATTGAACATCAATGTGCTTTGTCTTTGAATGATAAGCAAGGTTCTTCGCCAGAAAAATTGCACTCTGACTGTCACACTCTATCCTTACATCTTGTTGTACCAACCCAATACCTGAACACAATCTTTGTAACCATATTGTTTCCTTACTTGCATGAGTGGTTGCCATGTATTTAGATTCTGTAGTTAAAAGTGCCACTACAACCTATCTTTTGCTCATCCAACTTATTGCTCCTCCAAACAGGTTAAACACATACCCGCTTGTAGATCTCCTATGATCCAAATCTCCATCCCAGACTGCATCCAAAAATCCACATATATTGACCACTCTATCCAATATTGGTCTTCCTTCGTAGCACAATCCATAGCTAGCAGTGCCATGCAAATACCTGAAAACCCTTTTTACTGTTGTCCAATGCTCCTTCCCTGGTTTTGACATATACCTGCTCAAAACT
>JZKD02S2068786.1:65264-87409 GCA_000966675.3 Picea glauca | reverse complement strand
AGATCGACGATCCCATAGAAATTCAAGGATATAAGTTGCGCGGGTTTTAAAACATTAAGGGTGTGTGTAGTCGCGTGGTCATCACCCAAGGTTACATTGAGAGGGGGCTTACTTGAAAAGAAGCTAACGCCCAGCACTCTGAGATTTCACAGAAGAGTGAAAGGGAAGGTCGCGAGTGTCATTAAACCTGCACCGAGAAGCCGAAAGGGCATGTTTTTTAATACATAAGGGAACCATTAAGGTTCCAGAGAGTCATTGACTCAAGAATCAGAGATCCTTGACTAGGAGGTCGTGCAGCCCTACGGGGGAGTAGGGGGGCTACATCAGAATGGTTTGAAGAAGGATCTATTTTGGATGGAGACTGTAAAATCTTTCCATATGAGGTATGTACAAATTTAATACAATTGAATGGTTAATGATCAACTTTTCTTCTACTATTACATGAAATCCTTCTCTATTGTTTTGATGTTGCCTACTGGTAAATGTTTTATCTTTAGTGCTTGTTTCTATGGAATTACAGTGATTGATTTATTGTCTTTTGTTGATGCAAGTGTTGTCAAAACATATCATCTTGTTAACCTGGAGGTTCCTTGTTAGTTAGATTTCCTCTATATGTGTGCCACAGTGCCTGAAATAGTTTGGTTCATATATTCACATTTTCTTCTTCATTCTTCATTATTTTCACTGTTATCCTGTAAATTGATCAGAGCTTGTTCAAGCCTTGCTTGTTGAAGTATGTTTTATGGAGATTTTGTGTTGATACTTTGAACTAAGTTTCTCATCCATTCGCTACACCTAAAACTAAAATATTATCTTTTACAAACTATAAAATCTGATGGGTATTAGGATCACACCTATAGCAGTCTAAGTGAGACTTCTAGTGCTAAAAAAAGGCACTTCAACACAACATCCTTGTAGAATTTTATTTTGGAGACCTAACATGCCACCAAAAAATCTTGAACCCACACCTGCAAACCTAATCATGGATTGGAAGGGGTGGCCATGGAAAATTTTAAAATTATCAGCAAGCAAACCATTTAGAGAAAACATGCCCTCGATGGATTAATGCCATGAAATTAGCAGTCAATTGTTTTCTAGATGAATGTATGAAAACATAGGATTCAAGTAGCAATGTAGATGGAGAAATAGAAGAAGTGGTGGAGTAACAACCTAATGAGGCAACCATAGTTCTCTATGATATGTTTCCTGGTTTAAACCCTGCTAAAGAAGAGGAAACATCATATGAACTACATGTTCAAATAGATTATAATATCATAAGTAAGCGACCTATCCCACATCAATTAAGTTTATCTCGAGTATTTGGGAGGAATGATCATTATCCTCCCCACTCGAGTTCAATTATTGCAAGTGACATGTTGAGCTCTTAATGAGTATATTATTATAATGTTTTCAATCACAATTGTTGACCAACCGTATGCCCTAAATATTCTATGGTTTACCCTAGGTACCATCCTCTAAATGAGGGGAAGTTCTCTAGGGTTTTCCCCGAGATTTGTAACATAGGAAAAAAAAGGGACCTATCCCATAAAAATCACCTCCTAATTCTTAAAGTTCAAACACCAAGAAAATTTAAATTGTATCTCCTATTTCTAGGACTTCTTCAAATAATTAGAATGTTAACAAATGCTCTACTAGTAATCAAGATTTCATATCAATGGAATATAACATAGTTGAGGATCTCAAGAAAATCAAAGCAAACTTTTCAATCTGTGATGTATGCAATATTACCCAACAAAGGAAGTTGTTGTTAAATGCATTGAAATAAAATAATGAAGTACTACCATAAAATATCATGAAAAAGGTCACAAAAACAACAACCAATAATTTTCATAATGCGATGGTGAATGTTGATCTCTCGAGTAAAAAGTCCAAGTCTCAAACTTAATCTTTCTTACTATATTTTGAGATATTTAATCAAAATATATGTAATTTCTTAGTGGATTCGAGATCTTCATCTCACGTAATGCCTTAGTTAGTAAAAAGATAAATGCTACCCCAATAGAGTGCTCTACCCACATCATTTAGTTAGATAGGTCAAAGTTAAATTCATAGGTGACTCAAGGATGTCTTAATATGTATAGCCTTGAAACCCAAAGTTTATCATATTATTGATCTCATCTTGGTTAATATTATCAAAGCCTATGGTTTACTTCTCATTAGAGATTGGTCCCAAAAGACTAAAGGTTATTTTACATATGATTGGTCACATCTTTTCCTTTCTTCGAATCGACGGCCAAGTAAAATAAAAATTTACCATGAAAGATATTTGAAATATATTGTGACTAACTTAGAAGCATATAATGAACCATTTTCCTCTGAGTTTCCAATTTCTTGGAATTGTGCTCGTGATTCACATTTGGGAAATTTCATTGCAAAATCTTGCTTATTCCTGATAACCAACAATCTGAAATAATGTTGCAAGAAAATATTTTTCAAGAGACTCAATTTAACATAATTGATATAAATAGTATAGATAAAACTAACTTAGCAATAGGTGCTAAGATATGAACTATTTTCTTTGATCACTCCAAGTCTCAAGAAGGAACATAAGTTGATTGTTTGATAGTTTATCCCCAAGTGAAACATAGTTTCATATCTTGCATATTAGAATTTGAATGCATAAATAACACTATAGAATATGAGGCGCTTGTATAGGTTCTTAAAAACTCCATATATCTAAATATCAAAAATTTAAAATTTTGGGGGGATTCTAAAACTATTGAGAGGCAAATCAAAAATACAGTCCATTGCAATTCTCCTCACCTAAAAAACTACCTACAATTGGTGTTACAATTGATTGATAACTTTGAATCCTTCGATATATTTGTCATTCTTCAAATTAACAATGCGGTAGCAAACTCATTGGCTACTGCAGCCTCTAGATTAACTCCATTAGAAGACTTCCATGCAAGTAGATTTTCTATCGATTTTTTTTATATGCCTTCACTCCCTGATAATATTACTAATTGGAGAGTTTTTGAAGGTGATGGATAAATCATAAAATTTCTTACTAGCAAACATCCTTTCAAGGATATTTCAATTGATGACAAAGAACATGAGAAAACATTATAAATTTGTGAAGAAGGAATCGGTAATCTAATGGCTAATACTATCCCAAAAGGTGTGGTCATTGTTGAAACATTGTTTGACATGCAAGACAAATCTAAGAAATCTTCCAATGTCAAAATCCATAGTTCAACCTTGGGTCATGAGATGATTAACCTTGGAACTGTTGATAACCCAAAGCATGTAAATCTTTGGTCATGTTGTACTAAAGAGGAAAAACACATTGACATAAAACTCCTTTGGAAATATCAGTATGTGTTTGCATTGACATACAATGATTTAAATACTTGTGACACAGATAATTCAACATACAATATTGATGAAAAATGATATTAAACCTTTTCCACAAAAGTTATGGAAAATGCATCCTTCCCTGGAACCTCAAGTGTAGAAAGAGTTGAAAAAAATTGCTTGATGCTAAAATCATTTTCAATTTCGTCATTCTACGTGCAAAGCAAACTTAGATCTAGTTAGAAAGAAAATGGGTAAAAAAAATTGTGTGTTCATTTCCAAAACTTAAACAAAGCTTCTGGAAATGACAATTATCATGTTCCACCCGTGGAATAGATTTTGCATCTTGTCTCGGGATCTAAAATGTTTTCACTACTTGATCATTTTTAGCATATAACAAGATACTCATGGTTGAAGATGATGGACTTAAAACAACCTTTAGCACTAAATGGAGAAATTTTTCTTTGAAAAGAATGAATTTTAATCTAATCAGTGTAGGTGTTAATTTTCAATGAGCAATGGATATTGCTTCCTACGGTCTAATAAAATGCAATGTAGTTGTATATCTCACTCAAATTTTTGAAAGGCGTAAAAAATATGCCATTTCATTGAACCAAAAGAAAAATATCTCTGTAGATACAAAAGGTAAGTTTCTAGGTCACATATCTAAATAAGGTATCACAGTTACCCCTAAATGTATTAATGTCATTTCTCAACTCCCTCTTCCTCATAATAAGAATCTTCCTCATAATAAGAAAGAAATGCAATCTTTTTTCAAAAAGATTAGTTTTCTTAGAATATTTATACTTGATTTTGTCAAGCCTATCAAACCATTACAAAAAATGATTTAAGAGATGATGAATTCAAATAAACAAAAGTTGAAAAAGAATTTTTGAAAATAATAAGACTGCAATCACTAACGCTCCGGTTTTATATATTCTTGATTTTGATTTGCAATTTTTTCCTTTATACCTTTTGCATCTTCCTATTATTTGGTAGCAGTTCTCAAGTAGAAGGATTCGGAAGGAAATTAGTGTCCAACTTCTTTTATGATTACAAATTTGTAAGGAGCAAAAGTTAAACTACACAACCATTGATAAGAAACCATATGTTGTTTTTAGAGCTATCAAACACTTAAAACCATATATTCCAAAAAATCATACCAAGGTGATTGTACCTTACTCTATGGTTAGATCACTTTTGTTTCAATAATGATTAGGCAAAAGAAGAGGAAATTGGATGACCACCATCCAAGATTACAATTTGTAATTTAAACTAGCTAATATTGTATGTGGTCAAGGAATCTGTAAATTGGTAGTTGAATCATAGGATTCTATAATGAAGGAAGAAGAGGACTGGGAGAATGTTTTTTTTGTTCTCACCAATGAATTCCTTTATATTCCTAGTAACCTAGAATCATGGTACTCTGACCTAACTTATATCACACAACTAGTCCTAGTCATTTAAACTCTAAATGTAAAAGGGCACTAAGATTAAAATCTGCAAAATATCAACTTGTTAATGGAATCCTTTTTTGGAAGAACTATAATGGTGTTTTGTTAAGATTTATAGAAAAGGAAGATGCATACAAAGTAAGATATATCAATTAAGTGCTAGAAGAGAGAAAATCATCAATACCAATACAACTCATTTCAATTGAAAGACCTTTTGTGTAGTGGGGAATTGACAATATTGAATAGATAAACCCACATTCCTCTAAGAAACACAAATATATCATGATTTCTATTGATTATTTCAATAGGTGTGTTAAAGTTGTGTCATTAACTCTAGTTAACAAAACTATAATCACCCAATTTCTTAAACAACACTCAATTGCTAGATTTGGTGTTCCTTTGGTTATTATGTTTGATAATGCTTTGGATTTTTCTTCATAAATATTGTCTAAATTTGTTTTAGATAAAGGAATCATTATTTGTTATTCAACTAACTATTATCTGCAAGGAAATGGAGTGATTGGATCTAATAACAAGAATTTGATTTGCATCTAAAAATGATAGTAGTTGAAAACCATAGGAACTGGCAAAATGCTTTACCCAAGGCCTCATGAGTCATTCAAGTAACACCTAAGGGTGCTTTTGGAACGTCTTTGTATTATTCAGTTTATGGGAAGGAGGCAATCTTACCACCCAATGCTGTCTTGTCTTCAAGGACACTCCTCCTTGGCTCTCCAAAATAAAATATATACTATAGTCATCTTGAAAGAGGAAAGGGAAAGGAATAAAAAAAATTTGTTGCTCATCGATAGATCATTAAATGATTGTTCAATAAACACAATGTTGGTGACAAAAACTTTGAAATAGGATATTTGGTATTGAAATGGGACAAGGTAAATGAACCAAAATGGAAACATGCAAAGTTTCAAYATTTATGCCTTGGTCCTTTTCAAGTTGTTGAAAAGATAAGAGCTAGCACATATAGGYTGAAGATTTTGGAAGGGGATCTAGGTCTTCCTCYTRTTATTAGCCAGATCCWAAAAAGTATTCACTTGATTGTTTCAAAAAAACAATTWTTTTGTACATAATAATATTTAGTTTTCATTCAATCATTTTTTATCTTGGTTTTGTTCAAATTGACTTTTTYCTTACTTATTCCAAATTSTATTTATGGTTTTGGTTAGTTTAGTCATTTTGAAATCAATTTTCTATCTTCTTATCATGTTTKCTTATTGTTGTYTATTTAGTTCTGAACATTTATCATTCACCTTAATTATTTATTTGCTATGCCTTATATTTTTCCTATCTAGTCAAAAKTAAAGTGATMTAGTTGTAAATTAAACTTKTAAGCAAAGGATACTATATGTTTTCTCTTCTCAAGACTTTAGCGATATTCAATACTTTTTTGTGAAATAGTTAGTTGAATCTAGTTGAGAATTAAAWCTCACTCAAGCTAAATTGGTAAAAGATGTRAGTTCATGGTTCAAGCCATTTCACCTAATAGGKATGATCTGCATAGCCAAACTACTCTACTTATGTCTTAGGTAACAAATGTCATCTTCATAGATAATAAATATAGTGTTCCCTGATTCTCTTCTATAAGAGAGAGATAAGAAGAAGAAGAAGAGAATACTTAAGTTAAATTCTTCATAAAAGAAGAATATGAAGCTGAGGAAAGGAACATGTTTTTGTGGGGAAATGTAGATATATCCACCAAAGCTATGGACGCTCATTGGTAGCGAAGAAAGGTATATGATAATGAGGTAGCTATGTAGGGGTTGTGGATGCTCACAGGTAGTGGAGCAACACCATGAGACTAATATGATAGTGTGGAGGACTTAATAAACTAATCTCGAAGGGTGGTGGCCAATTGTTATGATTTGCATCCTATCCAAGATTATACTAAGAGGAAAAATAATTGTGTGATCTATTTTGGATATTAACTAAGTACTTTGCATTAAAGTAAGGAAGGGAATATAGAGCTAACTTGAAATCAAAAATATAAGTGCTCGTTTTTTTCAAAGTTTTCTCTAACTTTTGAACTTGAAATTGAATTTTTTTTTTACTCGTGACAAAATGCAGAGATTTTGTTATTCATCCAGTGAATCACCATTTGTTAAGAATCGCTCTAGGATAATTTGAGGAATCACACCCTGTGACACCTTTTACCGATATGGACCATGATACTATGAGTGGAACCTATGAGGGGGAAGGGATCTCCTTGTCTAAGAACCTTAGTGCCCATTTTTTAAATTCGTATTTGAATTATTTACCCTCTTTTCTCATTTCCCAAAAATCATTTAATGAAGTAGGCCATATAGTTGAGTAGTCAGCCACCTACATTAATGGAGGTATGGAGGAATGGTTGGGATAATTAAATATCATCATCAAGAGGTACATCTAAGTACCCACCTCATTTTTGGGGTTTACCCATGAATGCATTTGACAGAAGAAAAAGGAAAAATTAGAAAACCTAGCGAAAAAAGAGGGAAGAGCAGAGTTCTGACATGGGAATTAAAGAGTGTGGAGAGAAAGGAAGGGAAGAAGGGGAGATCCAATCTTTGAGGGGATCTTGTTGTTGAATCCTAAGCAGAGAAGTCCCCAACCTAGCCTAGAAAGAGGGTTGTGACTCCAATTTGTTTTTGATAGTATATCCACACTAAGAAAGGAGAGCGTCGAGGGACTATGTAGCAGTAAAAATAATACCACATGCAGAGGTTATTAAAAGGAAACTGGGAAAACTCATGGAGGTCCTAACTTTTTGGGGAAAATGGGAGTTTGTGTTGTTGACTACCTATGAAGGAGAGTGGCCTTCACCCCCATCCCATATTTTCCTTAGAAAAATAAGTTTTCCTAGCAATATCATGGTCTGGAATGTGGGTGGCCTATTATAGAGAGCATAGAGCAACAGATCCTACAGTTAGGTGGAAAAATGCTCACCCTCAGTCAGTTGGATTTATCGGTAGTTTCACGAATAGGTAAGTTTCAATTCTATGCTCTAATGTATGAATATTTGAATAAATGTGCATGTTTTCTAAGTTTATGATCTTATATAAAATTCCCTAAGAAGAATTATTTTAATGCATGATTAATTTCCTATATGATGGGTAAATTTGTATGTTGGATTATTTTCCTTTAATGCTTAGGCCGATGACCTATAATTTTGTGACCAAATCTCTAATATTGGCATGAATTGAGTGAAGAGATTATTCACTCGGGGTAACCATTGTTTTTCCTCGAATTTCCACAACTGAAGAGTTGGCAATGGAAATGTTCATCTTTGAGGTGTTAACGAGAGGAAATGAGAGTTCTTATGTAAAATTTTCAGCCTATTGGTCAGCTAAACCAATAACAGGGGAGAATGATCACCATGATTTTATAGCCTAAGTCTTAACACAATAAGTTAAGCGATATAACATAAAATAAAAGAGTGTGTATGTATGGAATTATTCTAAACATATGACAAACATAACATCATACATGTATGTACTAATAGCATAACAAACACATGAATGGTATCTTCTTGCCACTTTAAATGTTTATGTGATTTTTTATTAACAGCAAGTTCTGATGCACAATGGACATACTAACACATAACATCAAGTAAAAACATAAAATGAAATTTGTATAACTAAAATATAAAATATGATATCTACAATGAATGAGAATGGCATTCAAGTGGAAGGAGAAAAAATACAACTCAAAGCAAATAAATATGAAGATGGAAAAAGTAATCTTCTTTATTCAATTTCATCTTTATCAGTACAATATAATGATAGTCTTAAAGCTCTTTCAGACTTCTACAAAATTTTGGACCAAAAAAATGCTCTTGCATAGACAACTAGCATTTACGAGACCACTTGGCTACTATGTAAATGACATACAAAATATTTAGACTGAGAAAGTTGCAACATGATTCTATGAATGTTTTTGGACATTGGTATTAGTCTCTGCAACCAACAAACCAATTAGACAAAGTAATGGTGGAAACAATAAATACTTTTTCTTTCAGTGACCAAACAGTAAGTTATACCTATTGCAAACAAAAATATCAGGGTTTGACCTCTCGTTTTTCCATTTAAAAAGAACTCTTGCTATCAACAAAATTTTTAGACCCTAGTAATTATTAGTGCACTGATAGGAAATCACTTTAAAAACGAGAAAATTTCTTTAAGCATACCATAACATGTGTGTAAAAATATTTTTCTGCTTTCCGAGGCTTGAACCTTTATACTATTAATTACCAAGAAGTTGATAACTTCCAATATTCATTATGAACCAAAAAAGTTAACTAACTATTAATAATTTTGTGGCAATCTTGAGCCAAGACGATGGCCATGTGGCGATGTTCAACTGTGTGAGGGATCTGGTGCAAGTTATAGATGACGATATAGCACCTACCTCCTTCAATACGATGGATGTTGGGTAAGTTTCCATCGTTTCACGCATTAACTCATAGCTATAGACTTGAGCTTTGTATCCCATGTGTCAAGTGGTGGATTTCGTGGTAAACAAAGTCCCCACGAAATTTGAACTTGTATAATATATGATCATGTTTTCCAACTAAACCATGCTTTCCATTAAACCACATTTGCGCATTAAACCATGTTTTCCAACATATATACGAGGTCCATGATATAACCATTGTGATTATAAATCAAACATGAATTCAAATGTGTTTTGGTATATATAATAATTTTAATATTGTTTATGAAAACAATATAACACCCACATATAACCAAACTTGGAATTCATAAAGTCCACCACCATATGTTCATAAAGAAATATGCATGATACCATAACAATTGCAATATAGTTCTATGTATGATCATATGTCTTGCGTGTTTTTTCATTTGCGCGATGTAAACAAAAAATTGAGTGAGTCTTCATATTACGCAACCAATATAAACAAGACTTTCTTAGGAAAGGCCCCCCTTTTTGCTTTGTTTGTAACACATAGCTAGTATGTCAAAGGCAATCAAAAGGAAAAAAATGTTTGTGAGAGCAAGGGTGGAATCAAGAAAGTGAAAGCGACAAATAATTTCACAATACTTTTCATAATTTGATCATGATACTATTAAAAGCATCAACGTGAGGCTCGTGTTATGCGACCTTAGGAAATTCATTTATAAAGTATTTGATCTATCAAATCCCTCTTCCACTATAACCTATAATGTAACTTTGTTGTGAAACCATGAGGGCAGAACCTTGATGTGGAGACCTAGACCTATCATAACTCCCAACTAGTTGTAGAGATAGATGGGAATTTTGATGAAGCCTTGTAAAGGATTTTGGAGGGAAAATATGAATTTTGGATAGTCCCTGATGTGTTTAAACCTAGCGATGGAACCATGTGGAACCTTAAACTCATGGAGCGGAAAGGATAGGTGCTAATTTGTGGTGAATTAAGGATGAAGGGAGGGGTCGTTATTGGTCAAGCACTTCTAAGCCCAAAATAGATGAGGACCATTGATCACGGTCGATCTTGGCCATCTAATCATTTAGGAAGTTCTTAAGCTAGATAACTTGGAATTCTGAAGAGGTGAGTCTAAAAATGGTGAACTGAATTAACCGACGTGATCCTTTTATCCCAAAATGGTTATGGGTCATCACATCAAACAAGTCTCAACCATCATATATGTTAGAATCAAGTGACCTCATTAAAAGGTGAGTGCAGCTTAAAATTCCACTTAATATTTAGATCATTGATTGGTGTGAATTCTCCACCATTCTATTTAGTGTACGTTCAAGTGTACATGAAGAGGTAAAGGAAGAGGGGAGATAACCCACTCCTCTCATAGCTAATATTTGAGTGGCAAGTGGAGGCATGTCATTGGGTACATGTAAATTAAGGTGGAAAAATGAGTGTATGCCATGTGGTAGTCAAGTATAGCTGGGACCCCAAGTATCAATGCAAAGAGTTAAGAGAAATCAACTAAGTGTTAAGAGTTAATCTTGACCATTCATCGAGGTGTTGAGAGTAAATCTCGACCATCCATCAAAGATCATATTTCAAGAAAACCACAAGGCACTATAAAATGATAGTTTGATAGTATGAGGCCGATGGAAATATCCCAATAGGTTGCGAGAAGTGCATCTGTTGATAGTGTTGCAAGAATTTCATCATCTGATAGTGTTCTGGGAAGTGTATATCCTAAAAGTGTTGTGGAAGGGGGAGCTAAACCAATGATTCTAATAGATTTTTGGACTTCGGACTTCAAAAGGAACTGTGAGTGGGATAAGTCAACATCCCTACAATGTGAGCTTGATGGAGATATTCCAACAGTCTTGCAGGCTAAGGATTTCAAATAAACCATGAGGCATGGTAAATTGTCAGCATGATGGGGATTTTCCAAAAGGTGTGATTCATATGGCCTTACAAGCTTCCGAAGTCCGACGACGTGTGTCTGAAGGTTTAGTAGTGGGTTTGGGGCCAATTCCCTTCATCCCTATGAGGGATCAAGTCCAAGTCAGCTAGACAAGTGGAGCAGGTCCACAAGGGTATGATTTCATCATCGGTGAATGATGCCTAAGAAAATTTAAGAGTGTTGGCAAGTTTATAGGAAAATTGTTCTTGTCATTGATGGAAAGAAAAGCAGAAGTATTTTGGGAAGATGCAAAAGAGCAAGCTCGAGAAGATCAGAAGAGATAATGTCGAGTTGCATGCAGAGCGCAAGTGTGCACCAGGACCGAGGTTAACTTCATTGCCAAAGCTCAGGAGAGATAGTGTTCTGAGATGCGCAGATGAGATCCCATACATTAAGGCTCGCAGAAAGATTAAAGTTCATGGCCTTTGACACTTAGAGCTTTGAGAAAGCCAAAGCTCGGAAGGAGGAGCGACAGTGACCGTTGGATCAAGCATTGTGAATGATCTGGGTCATCAGATCAGAGTCTGGATAGGAGGAACGAGCGTGCAGAGAAGAGGAGAATAGATCTCATCTGTTAGATCTGAGTACGTGGACCAACAGCCTTTCAATCCCAAGGAAAGTGCACGAGACAAGTTTCAAAGTCATCGGAACCGTCCATCGTCGGGGTTGACAGGAGGCAGCAAATCTAGGAGTTTGAAGAATCAAACTTTGAAATATTTGCAAGGGATAGAGTGGAGTCGATCCTAGACGTTGATGTTGGGAAGGACACATGGTGAGAGATCATCATTTTGCTAACTCGCAAACTGGAAGAGTCAAAGGTGAGAGTTGGAAGAACTCGGGAAATGCAAATTCACGAAATGATCTGGACCGTCGGATCACTGAGGATCATGGACCGTTGATCTGGCATGATAAAGAAAGAAGTCTGAGTTCTCGAAGAAGAGATCTAGACCATTGAAATACGGAAGATCGTGGGTCGTTGATCTGGAGCAGGTATCAGGAAATTGGGAGTCGATGAAAGGAGGTGCTCTAAACTTTGAAGTCGCGAAACGCGAAATCACGATTTGATCATAACTGTTGATCAAAGGGAGAGATCTCGATCGTTGATCTGATATGGATTATTTTAGATTTTGTGAGTTGGGAGAATCGAGGCAACTCTCAGCTGAATCTTCAAAATGCAAAGTCATGAAAATATCTGGGCCATCGGATCACAAAGGATTGTGGGTCGTTGATCTAACACAATCATGAGTTCGGGAATCGAAAGAAGGGAGGTGAGCCAACCCTTGACATCATGAATCGCGAAGTCATGAAATGCAAAAAGGAGATCTCAACCATTGAATCATGGAGAGATTTGGACCATTGATATGTCAAGTTTAGTTTCGGAAGTGAGGCTTTGTTCATAGCCATGGTCACATTGATGAAGCTTAAGGAAGGAGTTGGCATTGTTAAGCTCCACCTCATAGTTTGGCGAGTTGGGAAAATAAAGGTGACTCGCAGTCGACATCGCAAAACGCAAAATCATGAAATGACTGTTGTTTAGGTGTATGGTCACTGTTGGTGGTCATGTGAAAGGAAGGGGCTTAGCAAGAAGAGCTAGAGCCCACTGTGAAGTTTTTCTCAGGAAGGGAAAAGGCGCCAAAGGGATGAAAGCGAAGAGGTTTTCTCATTAAATGTCGTAACAAAGTGATTTCATCTGCCAGAAAATTTGAGGAGCAGTAGGGTGACTGCCAAAGGAGTCGAAGAGTCTCGAGGTAACTAACAGTGCAATGAAGACTCATCATAGAGACCATTTATAGATGGGAAAGTGCTGAAGTTTGTAACTGTAACAAAGAAGATGAAGGGTCCCACTGCTAGAAACAGGAAAAGAATATCAGGAACGACCATCGATGATGAATAGTCTCAACATAATGGTCACTGATGAAGAAAAGACTTAGCGTGATCGCGAGAGACAACAAAGAGTTAGGTGTATGATCTAACAGAGGACTTGGCATCATAAATATACGTAGAACAGAGAATAGAGAGTTGTTGTTGTTGAGAGTTTGTCATGTGGGTAGAAGCATGATGTGTGCAAGATATGAAATGCATAGAAGAGGCATAGCACATTGAATGGAAATAATAATAGAGCATAAAGCGCAAAAGAAAGATATAGAGCAAAAATGATTATCTGATAGAGGAATAGAAAGTTGAGGTGCACATCCAGAGACAGAGCAGAAAAACATAAAACTCAAGGAGGTGCAAGCAGGAAAAACACCAATGCAGGCACAGCAGAGCAGTGCAACAGAACAGTGATGAGACTGGTAATATTTTTGACAAATATTGTATCATTGTAATAAGTTTCAGGAACAATTTTTTTATATTCAGGGTGGCAGGGTGGTGAAAGGGAGAACTATTGTTCTCTGTTATACAGGTTGGTGCCTGTGTGACTGGAAGTTGGTGCTTCCATCCAATTGGTGTTGGAACACTTAGGGAGTTGGTGTTTCCTTCTAGTGGGTGCTAGAGAAACCATGGAGTTGGTGATTCCTTCTAGTGGGTGCTAGAGAAACCAGAGAGTCGGTGCTCTCAACAAGTTACATCTTGTAAAATAGAGGTTGTAGCCTCAAGAGGAGTTGGAGCTCATAAGATTGATAATGTACAGAAAATAAAGATTACTTATCATATCAAGAAGAAGAGGTTTTTCCCTTTATGGGTTTCCTCAGGAAATATTTGTCTCTGTATATTTCATGTGTGTGATTGATGTTGAATATTCTATTGGTTACTTCCCTGCATTATTATGATTGTCATAGAGTGTTCTGTAAACAACCAAAAGTGGGAATAATTGTTTAAGCACAGTAACAACTGATTCACCCCCCCTCTCAGTTGTCCAACAATTGGTATCAGAGTCGGTTCCTTTTATCTAAGGGTAGATCCTAGAGCTTAAACATGACTAGCCATGAAGGAACTTCAACCAATAAGGCCCCCATGTTCAATGGAACAAACTTTGCCTTCTGAAAATTTAGGATGAGAACCTACATAATGGCTTTAGGTGCAGATGTCTAGGATGTGGTAGAGACTGGTTATGTAAATCCGATTGTACTAGCTAATAAGAATGACAAGCTAGAATTCAGCTTCATTGCTAAGGCTATGAATGCTATTCTGAGTGGGCTTGCAGAAGCAGAATTTGCAAAAGTTATGCACTTAGAAACTGCCAAATAAATGTGGGACAAACTCATTAGCAGTTATGAAGAAAATGAGAAGGTAAAGGACGCCAAGCTTCAAACCTATAGAGTACAGTTTGAATAGCTAAAGTTGAAAGAGGATGAAATTGTTGGGAAGTACTTTCTGAGAGTTCAAGAACTAGTAAATGCAATGAAAGAACTTGGTGAAAAAATTAAGGAAGCCTCTTTAGTTTAGAAAATTTTGAGATCTCTGCCAGATAGGTTCAACCCAAAGGTTTCTACTATAGAAGAACTTAATGATCTAAAAGTTTTGGTTTTTGATCAACTTATAGGAACGTTTACTGCATATGAAATGAGGATAGTTAAAGATAAACCCATCTCTAGAGAAGCATCATTTAAAGAAGACAAGAATGAGGATTCTGAGACTGATGAAATTGAAGAAAAATTTGTGAGAAGAATAAAGAAAGGATCAGGCAAGTACCAAGGCAAATTGTCGTTCAAATGTTTTAACTGTGGAAATATAGGTCACTTTTCATCTAAGTGTCCACACAAGAAACATGATTAGAATTCTGAAGGTGAAAAGAAGTACACACCCAAGAGATTTGGTAAAAATAAAAGTTTATGTGTAAACAATGATGACTCTTCAGAAGACACGGATAATGACTCTTCCTGTGAAGATAAGATTAATGACTTTATGCTTATGGACAAAGAGGATTATGATGATAAAAGCACAGGAAGTGATGTTGACGATGAAGAAGTTGTGGTTGACTTGGAAGGAGAACTGATCAATTCTCTAGAAGAAATTGATAGACTCGGATCTAAGAAGAAAAAGCAAAAAACAATTGTTGACACGGTTCGAGAAAGACAATAAAAAACCTGAGGAAGACTTTTCCCTACTAAAAGTGTAATTAGAAGAGGCAAAGAAAATAGAGGACATTTTGAAACAACAGTTATCAGAAAAGAAGGCAAGATGTGAAGCCTTGGAAGAAGAGGTAGTAAAAAACAGAAAAGAGATGGAGAAGTTTAAAAGATTGTATCTCCAAAATATTCCAGTCATTAAAACCATCGCAGAACTAAATGACATTCTGAGAAAATAGGGATCCCCTTTGTTGAAGACTGGATTAGGGTATGTAAATGGTTCAAGCAGCAAACAGCCAAAAAGCAAAGAACCAGTAAAGATGATTAAGTTCCAAGTCAGCAGACAATCAGACCATGAGAGTACTCTGTCACCAAAAGATAATAAATACAAGATACTCCCTGATCAAAAACAAAGAGATCAGAAGATGGAGCAACAAATTCCTAGAAGACCATCCTTCAGGTACCAAAATTTCTTCCATGGTTATTTTTTTTACAATTCTAATTTTTTTCATAAGATTACAAATTTTCAAATAAAGTTTAGAGACATTCAAATGAGGAGGTCAAGAAATAAACAATCTTTAAAACATAGAACTAAGCATCCAATTAATAGACAACGTAGCACCAATCACTTTGACCTACTGAACAATGAGCTCAAATTTTATAATTTTCATAACTTCGACCACAAAGCTCCAAACTGCCATCTCACAAAGTACAAGGCAGATCCAAGAATAAATCCTTTAGCTAGAAATGCCAGCACATGGAAAAAGAAAGATAATGAAAAATGTGGTCTAGTACTTTCATCTCAAAAGCAAAAGGACCCAGGGTATATAGACAATGGATGTTCCAAGCACATGACTCAAGACAAGGATAAGTTTCCGTCTATAAGTAAAAGCAAAACAAGAAATGTAACTTTTGGAAATGATGAACCAGGTAAAATCAAGGGTAAAGGGATGGTGAGTTTGATTAATGGTAAAGGAAAAGCCCAGGATGTTCTGCTTGTAGATGGGGTGAAACATAATTTTCTCAGTGTAAGTCAAATGTGTGACAAAGGATGTGAAGTGGCGTTCACTTCCAAGGATTGTAATATAAAGTCTGTAAACTTGAGACAAGTGGTGGCTAAAGGCATAAGGACAGAAAATAATGTATATATGCTTAAAGAAGATAAAGAAAAATGTCATCTAAGCAAACATGATGAAAGTTGGTTATGGCATAGGAGACTTGGACATCTAAACTTTGACCACTTAATCAAGCTCAAAAATCTTGAGGCAGTAAAAGATCTTCCAAGAATATCAAAGCCACAATATTCTCTGTGTAAACCCTGCCAAGTAGAAAAGATAACCTAGACACAGTTCAAATCCAAGAGCTCTACTTCAACAGAGAAACCACTCCAATTAGTTCATATGGATTTATGTGGACCATCAAGACAGGAAGGCACAGGGAAGGAAAACTACTTTATGTTGATCGTTGATGATTACTCCGGACTTACTTGGGTTTCTTTTCTCAAATAAAAAGCTAAATCATTTGAGAAATTTAAAATATTTAAGGGTTTAACTGAGAATCAAACAGGCAAGAGGTTAAAGGCAGTAAGGTCAGACAGAGGAGGAGAATTTATGTCAAGTGATTTCAAGGAATTATGTGATACACATGGGATCAAGAGAGAATACACAATCCCAGGAACTCCACAACAAAAAGGATTAGTTGAGAGGCAAAATAGAATATTTTAGCAAATGGCCAGGTCAATGATGAATGAGAAGAACATTGGTCAAACCTACTAGGTAGAAGCAATACACACATCAGTCCATATTCTTAACAAATCCCACCTGAGACCACATAGTGACAAGACACCTTATGAACTGTGGTATGGAAGACCTACTTCAATCAAACACTTCAAAGTCTTTGGGAGTAAGTGATACATAAAGAATAATAATGAAAACCTTGGCAAGTATGATGACAGGACTGATGAAGGCATCTTCTTAGGATATGCTACCAATAATAAAGGATGTAGATGCTTTAATAAAAGATTGCATAAATTAGTTGATTGCATTGATTTAAAGGTTGATGAAGGAGTCCCAGTAAGAGAGGTGAACAATATTTAGTCTACTACAGAGGACATAGTTGGAACTAAAGATGAACAGGTCCAAGAATCAAATGGAGAAGAGACACCCAGACAA
Source organism: Picea glauca (assembly GCA_000966675.3). NCBI lineage: Eukaryota > Viridiplantae > Streptophyta > Pinopsida > Pinales > Pinaceae > Picea > Picea glauca. The sequence goes on along the minus strand of JZKD02S2068786.1, from coordinate 70,088 downwards.
GAAGAGTCAGGACATCCATCAACATCAAATTCTTCCTCAAGAATTATTCAAAAGAATCATTTTGAAAGTTAGATAATTGGTGAGAAGGACAAAGGTGTACAAACCAGGAGAAGGATAATCAAAGACACCGAGCAATCACATATGGCCTTCATATCCATGGTGGAACCCAATAACTTTAATGAAGCCAGTAAAGACGTAAAATGGGTAAAATCAATGAATGAGGAACTGGACCAGATTGAAAACAATGACACTTGGGAACTCATTCCTAGGCCAGCGAATAAAAATGTAATAGGATCAAAATGGGTCTACAAAAATAAGATGAATGAGCAAGGAAATATTGTAATAAATAAGACTAGATTGGTCTACAAAGGATATGCTCAAATAGAAGGACTGGATTTTGATGAAACATTTGCTCCTGTAGCAAGATTACAAGCTAATAGAATGTTTCTTGCCTATGCTTGTCATAAACAGTTTAAAGTCTATCAAATGGATGTCAAGTCATATTTTCTAAATGGAGATCTAAAAGAATAAGTCTATATGGGACAACCTGAGGGTTTCCAACTATCAGATAACCCTGAATTTGTCTTCAAGTTGAAGAAACCCTTATATGGGTTTAAACAAGCTCCTCGTGCCTGGTATTACAGACTCGATAAGTATCCTCAAGACAAAGGTTTCAAGAGAGGAATAGTTAACAACAATATATATATATATATATATATATATATATATCAAAACACAAGGTAATGATCTGCTCATTGTGTTGGTCTATGTAGATGACATCATCTTTGGAAGCAATAATGCTTCATTGGTACAATGGTTTGCTTCAACCATGCAGTCTGAATTTGAAATGTCTATGATATGGGAACTGTCATTTTTTCTTGGTCTGCAAATTACTCAGAGGTCAGAAGGATTATTTCTTTCTCAGGAGAAATATCTAAGAGAAGTGTTGAAAAGGTTTCAAATGCAAGATTCCACGCCTATGAGCACACCTATGGTCACTAGATGCAAGCTAAGCAAGGATGATGACTCACCTGATGTTGATCAGAGTTCATATAGGACTCTGATAGGCATCCTATTGTACATAATAGCATCCCATCCAGACATAATGCATGTTGTTGGAATGGTAGGAAGGTATCAGGCTGCACCTAAACAGAGCCATTTGTTAACTGTCAAACAAATATTCAGATACTTGAAAGGAACAATGAACTATGGCCTATGGTATCCTAGGAATCAGAATTTTCAACTATCAGTCTATTCAGATGTTGATTGGGCTAACTACATGGATGAAAGGAAAAGCACAAGTGGAGGTGCGTTCTTCTTAGGAGATTCCCTTGTATCACGGTTGAGCAAGAAGCAAGGTTTGATTTCCTTATCTACTACAGAAGATGAGTACATTGCAGTTGCCACTTGCTATACCCAAGTATTATGGATGATTCATACACTTGCAGGCTTGGAGGTAAAATATGTTGCACCAATCCCAATTCATTGTGATAATACTAGTGCAATCAGTGTGTCAAAGAATCTTGTATTTCACTCCAAGACCAAGCATATACCCATCAAGTATCACTTCTTGAGGGAACAGGTGACCAACATTGTTGTTTCTTTGCATTATATTCCATCCAAAGATCAGATTGTTGATATCTTCACTAAACTTCTTGCAAAAGATCAATTTGAGTATCTACGCCAGAAGTTGGGCGTGACCCCATTATCAACCTAAGAGAGTCCATCCAATCAGGGGGAGTATGTATTGGTTGAATATTTGATACCTCCGCATAGTACTGCAATAGTTCATGGGGAGCATGTTTTATTTGACATTGATGTCAAAGGGGAAGAAAAGGAGTGATCTAGATGCTACAGTTGGAGGTCTAAGTAGAACAGAGCAGCCTTTCAGGGTTTCCATCAATGCCAAAGGGGGATATTGTTGGCAAGTTTACAGGAAAAGTGTGTTTGTCAATGATGGAAAGAACAACAGAAGTATTTTGGGAAGATGTAGAAGAGCAAGCTCGAGAAGCTCAGAAGAGATAGTGTCGAGTTGCACACAGAGCGCAAGTGTGCGCCAGGACCGAGGTTAACTTCATTGCCAAAGATCATGAGAGATAGCATTCTGAGATGCGTAGATGAGATCCCATACATCAAGGCTCGTAGAAGGATCAAAGGTTGTGGCCTTTGACACTTAGAGGTTTGAGAAAGCCAAAGCTCGGGAGAAGGAGCGACAGTGACCGTTGGATCGAGCACTGTGAATGATTTGGGTCGTCAGATATGAGTCCAGACAGGAGGAACGAGTGGAAAGATAAGAGGAGAACATATCTTAGTTGTTAGATCTAAGTGTGTGGACCAACGGCCATTGGATCCCAAGGAAAGTGCACGAGACAATTTTCGAAGTCATCGGAACCGTCCATCATCAGGGTTGACAGGAGGCAGTAGATCCAGGATTTCGAAGAATTGAACTTCGAAATATTTGAAATGGATAGAGTGGAGTCAATCCTAGTCATTGATGCTAGGAAGGACACGTTGCGAGAGATCATCATTTTGCTGACTCATGAACTGGAAGAGTCAAAGGCGAGAGCTGGAGGAACTCGCGAAATGTGAATTCGCGAAATGATATGGACCATCGGGTCACTGAGGATCGTGGACCTCTCATATGGCACAACAAAGAAGAAGTTTGAGTTCTCGAAGAAGAGATCTAGACCATTGAAATATGGAAGATTGTGGGTCGTTTATCTAGATGATCCGAAATCGGATCCAGAACCTTGTCAAGGCATGAAAAATGCTCAAAAATTAAAGTGCCCGGAATCTGACGAAACCAACACCATTACGTCCGGCTCGTCTTCCTGATTCTGGTGGTATAATTTTTTTGTCAAACGGAGTCTGTATGGAGAAGATATCGCATTCTGTCCGCCAAGCCAAATAGGCAAAATTTTGGATCCTGACTGTACCTGTACGTACAGTCCGTACAGGACACGTGTCATTCCGTGCAAGACACGTGGTAGGTTCGTACACTGACATGTGGCAGGTTCTATATAGGACATGTGGCAGCACCAGAAGGCGACACGTGTCAGGCTGATTTGGCATTCTCGGCGCGCACTTGGACCAATCCTGGAGTGACATGTGTCACCACTGGAATGGTGACACGTGGCACGGATGACGTCAGCGGATGACGTGGCAGTGTTGACTGGGCGTACGGCAAGTGACATGGCCCAATCATAGGCTGCCACGTGGCACCCCGGTTTTTTCCAATACGGGCTATGTAAAAAAAATTGGTGTCGCCAGGGATCGAACCCAAGACCTCCTCCAACATAGCGCCTTCGTATCAAGTCTCCAACCAATGGGCCAACAGGGTGGTGCTTGTTTAACATGCGGCGAAATTTATTTTTATGTTGCATGGAGGGTTTGGTTGGTGGTAAAAAGGGTCGGGGCTTAGCCCCAGCCCTTGGCGCACGCGACCACGACCTCGGAACCTGGAGCATGGTGGGGGTTACAAATGCGCGGTTTGAATTATTAAACCACGGTTATGTAACGTATAACCATTGTATTAAATGAGCGCGAGGATTATTAAAAATGTGACCGTTTGACAATAAACATGTGTGCGGTTATTGTTTAGTTATGTGCGCGGTTTGTTAACGTTTTGAACAGTTACCACAGCAGTTGGCGCGGCTTTAACCTATAGCCCGTGGTTCCAACCACCATGTGCCCGAGTTTGGTGTTTATAGGCCAGCGCTTAGCCTTTGGCTAGCGCTTGGGCCATATTATTAAGCCATGTGACCTTATAAGGGGCGCGCGTTAGGCCAAAGAGGGCTAGCGCCAAATATAACCATATTATATGGTTAAAGTGGGTTTTTTAACCAGTTTTTTATTAATTAAATGTAATTTAACCCATTTTTAATGTAATTGGGAGTTATTGGGCTTTTTTAGAGCCTAATGTTTGGGAGGAAGTTGGAGATGGATAACCAACTTTCCCAACTATTTAACCAAGGCCATGTTGAGGCCATTTGGGCAGCTTATGGAGCTTTTGGACAGCTTTGGAGAGAATTCAGAGCAGAGATGCTGAGGAGAAGCCAAGTCAAAGCCAGTTTGAGGCAGGGAAGCCGTTGAGGAGGAGATGTTGTCGGACCATTTCTGGGAGTTTCGGACGTCCGTTTTGCGTGTCGTTTTTTGTGCATGGTTCTAGAGATCTGGGCGAACATGAACAGATCAGTCTTGTAGCCATTCGGCATTGTAATGATGTACTATCAAGCTTTCGAAGAGAAATAAAGAAGCCTCCCCCACAGAGAAAAGGCCCGGAGACGTAGGCAAAGTTGTGTCGAACTTCGTTATCAACCTGTGTATTATGGTTTATCGTTTCTCATTGTTTTTCAGATCTACAAATATGTTAATGGCTGTATAATTCATTTTCTTTCTCGTTCTTTCGTTAAGTTTCCCAATGGTCAATTAATGCATGCAAATAAAAACTCAACCATAAGTCATTCGAAAAATCCTGACAGATCAAGTGGTATCAGAGCTAGTTGACATTTGGAATTGAGTTTTGCATGTTAGTCAGGGAAGAGCACATCTCAAGGAGGAAAATGGCATCTACAGGAGGAATTTCTCAAGACGAGAAGAAGTTCAGAGATTCGGTGTTTTCCATGGCCGATATGGTGAAGGTATTGTATGAAGACTACTTGGAACGAAAGAGCACGGTTCAAGTGAAAGCTTCAAAGAACAACAAGGGGAAAGAAGCATTGAAGGAAGTGCCTTCTACATCTGTTTCAGACAACATATCTGAGGTATGCAGTGAAGGTTTCTCAACAAATTTTCCTTATTCTCATCAAGTTGGTTTTGGTGAAT
>JZKD02S2068786.1:45980-63178 GCA_000966675.3 Picea glauca | reverse complement strand
TTAATGTAATTGGGAGTTATTGGGCTTTTTTAGAGCCTAATTTTTGGGAGGAAGTTGGAGATGGATAACCAACTTTCCCAACTATTTAACCAAGGCCATGTTGAGGCCATTTGGGCATATTATGGAGCTTTTGGACAGATTTGGAGAGCATTCAGAGCAGAGATGCTGAGGAGAAGCCAAGTCAAAGCCAGTTTGAGGCAGGGAAGCCGTTGAGGAGGAGATGTTGTCGGACCATTTCTGGGAGCTTCGGACGTCTGTTTTACGTGCCGTTTTTTGTGTGTGGTTCTAGAGATCTGGGCGAACATGACCAGATCATTCTTGTAGCCATTCGGCATTGTAATGATGTACTATCGAGATTTCTAACAGAAATAAAGAAGCCTCCCCCACAGAGAAAAGGCCCGGAGACGTAGGCAAAGTTGTGTCGAACTCCGTTATCAACCTGTGTATTATGGTTTGTTGTTTCTCATTGTTTTTGAGATATGAAAATATGTTAATGGTTGTATAATTCATTTTCTTTCTCGTTCTTTCATTAAGTTTCCCAATGGTCAATTAATGCATGCAAATAAAAACTCAACCATAAGTCATTCGAAAAATCCCGACGGATCACTAGAGCAGGTATCGGGAAATCGAGAGTTGAAGAAAGGAGGTGCTCTAACCTTTGAAGTCATGAAATACAAAATCACGATTTGATCACAGTCATCAATCAAAGAGAGAGATCTCGACTGTTGATCTAATATGGAGTATTTTGGATTTCGCGAGTTGGGAGAATCGAGGCAAATCGCAGTTGAATCTCTGAAATGAGAAGTCGCAAAAAGATTTGGGTCGTCGGATCACAAAGGATTGTGGGTCGGATCTAATGAAATTGTGAGTTTGGGAATCGAAAGAAGGGAAGTGAGCCAACCTTTGACATCACGAATCGTGAAGTTGCGAAATGCAAAAAGGAGATCTCAACCATTGAATTACAAAGAGATTTGGACCATTGATCTGGAAAGCGTAGTTTTGGAAGTGAGGCATGTGGTCACAGCCATGGTCACATTGATGAAGGTTAAGGAAGGAGCTATCATTTCTAGGCTCCACCTCAGAGTTTCGCGAGTTGGGAAAGTCAAGGTGACTCGCAGTCGACATCACAAAACGCAAAATCATGAAACGACTGTTGGTTAGGTGTATGGTCATCATCGATGGTCACGTGAAAGGAAAGGGCTTAGCAAGAAGAGCTAGCAACCACTATAAAGTTTTTCTCAAGAAGGGAAAAGGCGCCAAAGGGATGAACGCACAAAGGTTTTCTTAGTAACTTCCAGAACGAAGTGATTGCATCTGCCAGAGAATTCGAGAAGCAGTAGGGTGACTGCCAAAGCAGTCGAAGAGTCTTGAGGTAACTACTAGTGGAATGAAGACTCATCATAGATACAATTGACAGATGGGAAAGCGTTGAAGTTTGTAACTGTAACAGAGAAGATGAAAGGTCATATTTTCAGAAACAGGTAAAGAATCTCAGGAATGGCCACTGATGACGAATAGTCTCAGCATAACGGTCACTCATGAAGAACAAACTTAGCATGATCACCAGAGACAACGAAGATTTAGGTGTATGATCTAACAGAGTACTTGGCCTCATAAATATATGCAGAACAAAGAATAGAGGGTTGTTGTTGTTGAGAGTTATTCATGCAGGTAGAAGCGTGTTGTGTGCAAGAGTTGAAACGCACAGAAGAGGCATAGTGCATTGAATGGAAATAATAATAGAGCATAAAGCATAGAAGAAAGAGATAGAGAAGAAATGCTTATCTGATATAGGAAGAGAAAGTTGAGGTCCACATACAGAGACGGAGTAGAAAAACAAAAAACTCAAGGAGGTGCGAGTAGGAAAAACACTGATGCAGGCATAGCAGAGCAGTGCAACAGAAGAGTGAAGAGACCAATAAGCTTTTTGACAAATATTGTATCACTGCAATAAGTTTCAGGAACAAAGTTTTTATATTCAAGGTGGCAGGGTGTTGCAAGGGAGAACTATTGTTCTATGTTATACAAGTCAATGCATGTGTGAATGGAAGTTGGTGCTTCCATCCAGTTGGTGCTGGAACACTTAGGGAGTTGGTGCTTCCTTCTAGTGGGTGCTAGAGAAACCAGGGTGTCGGTGCTTCCTTCTAGTGGGTGCTAGAGAAACCAGAGAGTTGGTGCTCTCAACAAGTTGCATCTTGTAAAACAGAGGTTGTAGAATCAAGAGGAGTTGGATCTCATTAGAATGATAATGTACAGAAAATAAATATTACTTATCATATCAAGAAGAAGAGGTTTTTCCCTTTATGGGTTTCCTCGGGAAATATCTGTCTATGTATATTTCATGTGTTTGATTGATGTTGAATATTCTATTGCTTACTTCCTTCCATTATCATGATTGTCATAGAGTGTTCTGTAAAGAGCCAAAAGTGGGCATAATTGTTTAAGCACAGTAACAACTGATTCAAACCCCCCCCCCCCTCTTAGTTGTCCAACAAAGAGGCAATATATTTATGTCCAGAGCTTGGTTTTGAGCATAATTATAGTCATTGGAAAGATCTCAAAGAGAATAATCGACTCAAGTTTAGAATAGAGGTCATATATAGGGTTTAAAAGAGTAAGTATAAAAGATTATGAGAAATTTTGTACACCCCACCAGCATAATTAATCTTAGGAGGTCAATTGTGTTACAAAGTAGTATCAGAGTAGTGGTTCAAACACTAGACCTGAATGGGATAGATATCTACCATGAAGATGTATATGCCAAAGGCTATGATGATCTTGTTGAAATTTTTTTGCATTAAAATGTTTACATATGAGCTGCACAATATTCTTGAAAGGAAGGACTGCAGATTCTTTTCAAAATTTTATAGCACAAAATTTTATCTTTTACCTCATATAAAATGGAATGATTCCTACGGGGAGTTTAATTATGTTAATGACCACTAACAATATATTGTGAGTATGAAAGACAAAAGGGACAGAGTCATGATATTAGATTGTTTTAGGTCAATGAGAACCTTATAAAGGCCCAGTAATTGTGTGCCTTTCAATTATATGTTTAGCTAATATTGAAATGTTGTTTCAGCACTTAGAAGACACGGCGAAGTGAAGAACGGTATAACAATAGACTGGTACAATATGGAAGAGACGTCACATATTAGATATCAGGAATCATATGAGAGGAGGTGTTAGGGACCTAACCTCCCTAACCCCTCACATAGATAGAATAATATATTTTCCATGTAATAAAGGTCTAGATTAGTTAATAAGGCCTATTTAATAAATATGAACAAGTCAATGTAAGAGACCTAATAGAAGCTTTTGTTTCTAGAAATATCTTCATCCATAATGTTCTTTAGAAGATAGAATTAGTATAAATAAGAGTAGGAGGCATGAGAAAGCTTTGTCTTGTGAATTATTGTAATAGAGTGTTGCTTTGTTGGAGGTTTCCCCCTCGAATAGGCTAGTGAACATTGCTCCCATTTCAATAAAGGTATCATTTTGCTGTGTTATTCTCTACATTATGTTGTTTTGTTGGTAATTTCTGTTATATTCTTGTTTTTGCTTAATATCACATAACCAGGTGCATAAAAAGTGGTATCATAGCACTTTCCTTAGCAGGAGTTGTGGGTTAAAAAAAAATTATAGGGTAGAGACGTGTTCTGACATCTTTAAACTACATTGATCTGTCGTTCAGAGCATAAATCTATTGTCGGGGAACCATATCACTTCTTTGCTTTCTTGTCTGTGGACCCACTCGTCATCCTCTCATGGCTCCCACCCACCAAAAAGAAACTAATCATAAATAGAATACTACCTTACTACCCTCCAGGCCTAAGTAAATAGGAACACTTTGGCCATTCATGCAAAAACAGACCACATCCCAGCCTAGCTCAGTAGCCAAATTGTTGAAGTCCATTCCGCTCTCAACGAATTCATGAACAAATTCTAGGGTCCTTCCTCCTCTGACCCACCTCTCTATATTGAAGGTGTTGAATCCAACCAACCTCTACACTCTCATTCCAACTTCCTATCGTGTGACCCTTGTCTCCCTAGATTCGAGGTCAAAAAAATTGATGGATCATATCCACAAGCCTCAGTTACTCAGATGGAACATTATTTCTCCCTTCATGGTATCACTGATGATTTAACCAAGCTTCGCTATGGAATTATTTATTTGGATCCAGAAATATGGCAATGGTGGCAGTGGTGTCACAATGCATGCCAAGGGTATGTTGCTTGGTCACAGTTTGTTGAAGAGTTGTATGAATGCTTTGACACAGACACCCACCATTTAGGACGTCTAACCAAGTTGAAACAGTCTGAAACAGTGGAAGATTTTATTATTGGCTTTGACCACTTGGATTTCTGAACGGAGGGCATGACAAATGCTTTCTTCATGGAATTCTTTATCAGTGGCCTCAAGGATGACATTCGCACCCAATCCATCATGGCTCACTCTAAGACTTAGTTGGAAGCCACTAAGCATTTCAAGGAGGCAAAACAAGTCATCTTGGCCCAGAGCAGAAAACCCACTTTTGTCCCCTGCCCTAAACCCAACACCCCTACCCCTCAATCCACTCCTCTCAAGGTCCATAAGTTAACACGGGAAGAAATGGTTGAATGAAAAATCAAGGGTCTTTTCTATAATTGTGATGATAAATACTTTCCAGGGCACAAGTGTAAAGAACAGAAACTTGTTATGGCCATTTCTAGGGATGATTTTGATGAAGATGTTGAGGTTTCACCTTAAGCAGTGCTACCCCCAACTGATGATATTACACTACCCTCTGGTCCTCCCAAAGTTGAACCATTTATTTCGCTACACGCTCTCATTGGTTTTTCTACTCCTCAAACCCTCAAATTGATTGGTTACATTAAGCAGAGGAAATTCATCATCCTAGTTAACAGTAGCAGCACTCATAATTTCATTCATCGTCGCCTTGCCCAAGAAGTCAATTGTTATATCTACGTTGTCAACAATTTTCAAATCATGATTGCAAATGGTGGTTCCATGAAATGTGGAGGGCGTTGTGAAAATGTGTGCTTACAAATTGGTCAGTATAACCCGAAATATCACATGTTTACTATTGACATGGGTGGTTGTGACATTGTACTTAGCACGGAATGGTTACACACCCTAGGACCCATACTCATGGATTTTAAGGAGTTAACCATGAAATTCAATAGGAAGGCCAACATTATAAATTCCAAGGCATTACCACAGGATATCTGGAGATCATCAATTCCCACCACATGGAAACGTTACTCAAAAAGGGTCATTATGGCATCATCACCCAACTCCATTCCATTCAAGCAGTTGAGACACCCCCAGTACACCCTGACCTTAAAGCTATCATTTCACACCATCACATTATTTTCGAAACCCCACAGGTAATTCTCCCCTCTCGCAATGACCATGATCATTCCATTCCTTTAATGTCAGGCAGTCTTCCTCCCAATGTTCACCCTTATCGTCATCATTTTGCTCAAAAAACTGAAATTAAGAAAATTGTCCACAAATTCTTAGAAGTGGGTTTTATCTTTCCTAGTACCAACCCCTATTCTTCCCATGTTGTCATGGTCCTCAAGAAGGAAGGCCCTTGGAACTTGTGTGCTAATTTTCTTTCCCTCAACAAACTTACCATCAAGGACAAATTCCCCATTCCTATCATAGATGACCTCCTAGATGAACTCAGCGGGGCTTGATACTTTACCAAACTTGACCTTCGTTATGGCTACCACCAAATACATATGAAAGAGGAAGATATCCCTAAGACGAAATTTCACACTCATGAGGGCCACTATGAGTTCTCAGTCATGCCCTTTGGTCTTTGTAATGCCCCCTCCACTTTTCAAAGTCTCATGAATCATGTCTTTCATCCTTTCCTTCGTCACTTTGTGTTAGTTTTATTTGATGATTTTCTCATCTATAGTAAAATGTGGCCATCCCATCTCACCCATGTAGATCAAGTGCTCCATCTCCTCTACAAGCACAAACTTTTCCTCAAACAATCTAAATGTGCTTTTTGCATCTCTGAAGTTGAGTACCTGGGTCATATTGTTGGCAAGGATGGTGTCAGGGTGGATCCTAAGAAAATTGAAGCTATGCAGAATTGGCCTCGCCCTAAAACTCTTAAAAGTATGTGTGGTTTCCTGGGTTTAATGGGATATTATTGCAAATTTGTTCAAAATTATGAAAAAATTATGGCCCCCCTAACATCTCTCCTTAAAAAGAATGCCTTCAGTTGAACTCCAGCAGCAGACCAATCCTTCCAAGCCTTGAAGGAAGTTATGTGCACTACTCATGTATTGGCCCTACCTGATTTATCCAAGACCTTTGTTTTGGAAAGTGATGCATTAGGGAGAGGAATAGAGGCAGTCCTCATGAAATATGGATGCTCTTTGGCTTTCACCAGTAAACAGTTTTCAGAGCAATATTTGGGCCAATCGATCTATGAAAAAGAAATGATGGTTATTTTGCATGTGGTGGTTCTATGGCGCCCTTATCTATTGGGACAATGCTTCCAAATTAAAACAGACCATTAAATCTTGCAATACTTCCTGAAACAATGCATTATGTCCCCATAGCAACAAAAATGGGTGACCAAGTTGTTTGGATATGATCATGAGATCATTTACAAAAGGGGTAAATAAAATGTGGTGGTTGATGCTCTTTCCAGGAAATATGAAGAAGAAGGGTCTCGCTTCTCCCTTTCATTCACTGTCACCGACTAGCTTCAGGTTGTTCACCATGAATGGTTGCATGACCCAAAAATCTCCAGCCTCATCCAAAAACTGCAACAGGATCCCCAAGTTTCTCCAGGGTACTCTTGTCACAATGAAGAGTTTCTCTATAAAGGTCGCTTATATTTAAGCAAACAGTCGACCTTTAAATCCAAGGTGCTCTCTGAGTTTCATGCTTCTCCTACTGCAGAGCATTCAGGTTTTACTAATTTTCATGCTTCTGAATAGGTCAAATGCTCTTTCTTCTGGGATGGTATGAAACAGGACATCCACACCTTTGTGGAAGAATGTGATATGTGTCAACACAATAAGAGTGAGACTGTCAAAAATCATGGCACACTCCAACTGCTTCCGATTCCACCTACTATTTGGATGGATATTTCTATGGATTTCATTGTGTGCTTGCACAAGTCAGGAAATAAGTCATTCATCATGGTGGTAGTGGATCGTCTCTCCAAATATGCAAATTTATGTGCTCTTCAACACCCATTCACAGATCTATAGTGGCTCATTTTTTTATGGATAATATCTTCAAACTCCCAAGAATGCCTCATTCTATTGTTTCTAATCACGATCCAACTTTTACCATCAATTTCTAGTAAGAGTTATTGAGGCTCTAGGGAACCCAATTATAACTTAGTATATCCTATCATCCCCGTACAGATGGCCCAACGGAAGTCATCAAAAAGTGTCTAGAACCATATTTGAGTTGTTTTGCATCTGACCGATAACATCATTGGGTTCAATGGTTACCCTTAGTTGAATGGTGGTACAACACCTCTTACCATATAGCCACTCACATGACTCCCTTTGAAGCAGTATACAAATAGAAGCCACCATCAGTTCTCCTATTCATGTCAGGCATTTCCAAGGTTCGGTAGGTTGACCATAATATTACAACACACATGACCATTCTTCATACTCTTAAAGAAAATTTGGTCATGGCTCAGAACCGCGTGAAGCAACAAGCAGATCAGGGTCGTTCTGAATGTCAATTTGTTGAAGGGGATGAAATGTTTCTCTGTCTACAACCATACAAGCAGACTTCTCTCAAATACCAGCAGTGTCAGAAAATGGCCCCCAAATTTTATGGTCCTTATACTATTCTCAAACGTGTGGGACCAGTGGCCTATTAATTAAATTTTCTCGGCAACTCCAAGCAACATCTTATTTTTCATGTCTCCTACTTGAAGAAAGTGATTGGCACCAAGTGTCACGCTCAGAATAATCCACCAGAGTTGGATGAAGAAGGTTCCATTTGGTTGCAGCCACAAGCCATATTGGACCAGTGAGAGCGTCGTTTGTGTTTGCGCATCATCCAGGAAGTGTTATCTTAATGGAAGAATACTTCACTAGAAGATGCCACATGGGAGTCGACTACTATTCTGTAGAAATCTCCTCGTCTTAAGCCTTGAGGACAAGGCTCTTTTTAAGGGGGGTGGAATGTTAGGGACCTAACCTCCCTAAACCCTCACATATATAGAATAATATATTTTCCATGTAATAAAGGACAACATTAGTTAATAAGGCCTATTTAATAAATATGAACAAGTCAATGTAAAAAGACCTAGTAGAAGCTCCCGCTTCTAGAAACATCTTCATCCAAAGTGTTCTTTAGAAGATAGAATTAGTATAAATAAGAGTAGGAGGCATGAGAAAGCTTTGTCTTGTGAATTGTTGTAATAGAGTGTTTCTCTGTTGAAGGTTGCCTCCTCGAAGAGGTCAGTGAACATTTCTCCCATTTCAATAAGGGTATCATTTTGGTGCATTATTCTCTACATTTTGTTGTTTTGTTGGTAATTTCCATTATATTCATGTTTCTGCGTAATATCACATAGCCAGGTTCATAACAGGAGGGCCATAGAAACTCCTCTAGATTTTTCAGATATGGTGAGGAGCCTAAAGGCTAAGTTTCTAATTTACTAGGTTGACGATGAGAAGCTCATTAGAGCCCAAGAGAGAAAGACAAAACTAAATGCAATATTACCACAAAACATGTTTAAAATACAGAAGCAATTGCAGCAAGGGCCATATTCTAGTAATGCAGGGAGATATTACTCTAGGAAGCTAATAATCCCATTAGAGATTCAAAAGCATGGGATATTATTCAACAATACAAGAAAAAATTACTCAAAGAAAAGGCGCGAAGATGCCAAAAATGACTCATCTAGTAAGGACTTGTCAACAAATTCCTTGAGTGAGAGAACTACTACTATTGAAAGACTATTGGACAATGAGACCAATTCAATGTGATGTCATGTTCCCAAGAGTAGGCCAGCAGGGAGTGAATTAGTAGTCTATGTCTTCCTGTAGACTATAGTCAAGCACAAACATGGAACAAGATGGAGAAATAAGGAGGATTGATGGCTAAACGATGAATTAAGCCAAAATACTTAGGAAAAGTCACTTAATCCTAAGTCAACGAAGAATTAGAATGGAAAGGTGTTAAAGGGGGACTTAATTAATTAATTAATCACTTTAGGAGGAAAAGCACCTAGCTTAAGTGAGGTCAATGGTGAATTAGATTGGGAAAGGTATAAAGGGAGGAATTTGACCTAATTCCTCATTATGCATTGTTATGATTCGATGTTGAGAGTACCCAGAGGAGGAGGAGAACCGACCTTACTGTTTTGTGAATTTATGGAGGAAACCACCACCATTGATCGGTTTCGATGTTGAGAGACACACCCTAGCCCATTGTAGATACCATCCAGGTATTTCACCGTACTTTTCAGGAGTATCCATTGCAGAGTGCACAGCTCAGCCAATGAGGGCGCAAGTTAGTTTGAGGGTTTGGAGAGCTGCACGAGATCCGTATCCAAATTGCAGTTTCCTTCCAACCCATTTGAGATATAGCTAGGGCGCTTCTATTGAGCCATCTATCATCAAATTCTGAAATTGGAATCTTGCAGATCGACTCATTCATCCATTTAGGGCGCAACTCTTCCGGACAGACATTTGGTGTTGCATGCAGAGTTTTAGAGTAGATCCAGAAAAATCCTTCCAACCCATTTCCTTATTTGGCGAGAAGATTGTTTTGAGCCATATAGCAGTAGATTTCATTGGTGGAATCCTTTGGGGTGCATCCAGTGCTCCAGGAGGTGCGCAAACCCCCCAGGGGTCCAGATCCAGTGCCTTAGAGACCAAATTCGAGATCTGGCACTCACCCATTTCAATATAGAGGCCAGTTCGCTTCTTTTGGAGCAGTTTCTAGTGTATTCCAATGGTCTGAACTTCCGGACGAGTTTTCCAGCTGGTAGCGGTTACCCTACTTCACTGGAATCGCATATTTTCGTTGATCTATCCGTGCATGCATCAGATGTGTTATCATCTTCTGATCACGGGTATTTTCATGTTATTTTATTGTATTCCAGTACTGATCCATGAGATCTAGCTGACGTTTATATTCTATATTTCTAGTAGGCTATTGTATTTCCATGCTCGAACCGCATTATACATGGTATTGGGCAGTTGATGTTCTTTACTTCTGCATGCATCCTTTATATGTTGTTTAAACCATAAATATGAAATATGCACATGCAATAACCAACATGTACATGCAATAACCAACATGCACATGCAATAACCCACATGCACATGCAATAACCATCAAGATCTCAAACATACAACTGAAACGCATCCAGAAACCCCCAGTGTATCAGATCTGCAAGACATAATAATAGATCAGTAGCAAATATCTCGATCAGCGGGATCAAGGATATTTCAGTGGTATCAAAGCTTTAGTCTTTCTAGCCTATGAATAAAGACAATGAATACAGCAGAAGAACCAGATGGTCGTGAGCACATAGGTGACGGATATGTCACTTACAATAGGCGCAAGGAAAGAACGGATAGGCCTAGATTTCCTCCCTTCCCTCCCAATTCAGAGGAAGAGGAAGAGGCACACAGAGAAGTAGAGAGAAGAGCAAAGCACGAGGTCGAGCGCAAAGCAGAGAGGAGGCTAGGTGATAGATATGAGTGACTAGAGGGTAGTGGTAAGGCCCCCGAGGATCCAGACGTAGCCTTCATGCAGGTTATCAGTGATATGCTATCTATTCAGTGAACCATGTCTCAGTATTTGGCTCAAGTAGCGAATATACTAGCTATAGTAGACATCTCGGGCACACAATCCCCACATGCAACACATGGGAACTCAGGGGCAGGCAGTAGACCCCAGTCACCCACTCGCACATATACCTCTGCGAGTAGCATTCCATGTCCGTTGTTTCCCAATTTCCAAAGGGCATCCCGAGTAGCAGCACAGATATCGATAGCATAGAAACCACCCACTCATGCAAAGGACATTGCAGAGTATCAGAGAGAGTATGCAGCCTTGGGCCATGACTTTCATCAGGATATGACCTTAGTCGAGTATTGTGGACTCAGACTCAGGAACCGTCCTAGAGAGCCACAGAGGGGAGGGCAGCAGCAGCAGGGGAATAACATTGACTTCATCCAAAAACTTGGTAAACTCACCATACCTTCTTTTGACGGATCATCCAAATGCACCGCCAAAGCTTGGGCACAGAAACTAGACACCTACTACAAGATCAACCAGATGACCGAGTCAAAAGCCATCAGTTTTTCCACCATACACTTGGAGGGTGAGGCACATGAGTGGTGGTATCACAGATTGGTGACATTGGGTCACAATCACATCACCTCCTACAGAGAGTTCACAGAGAGACTCATGGATAGATTTGATAGGAGGGATCCAGAGATCCATTTTAGAGATCTATCCCAGTTGAGACAAACTGGCACAGCAGAGGCATTCATCTCAGAGTTTCAGAGGGTAGTAGTGGCAGTGATAGACATATATGACCCCCGATTGGTCATGCTATTCACAGAAGGGCTCACAGAACCCTTGAGAGGATGGGTGAAGGCCTACCGACCTCATACCTTGCAGGATGCCATCCGGTGCACTAGAGATTTGGCGGATTCAGTGCCAAAAACTAAACTCTTCACCAAACCCTTTGTACCACAAAGAGACAAGGATCAGAAGAATCTTCTAAGGGAATGGAAGGGAAAGCCCAAGTTGGATGATGATACACGATGGGAGTTGATGAGGAAGAAGCTTTGCTTCTCCTACAGAGACCCTTGGGTCCCCGGGCATAGCTGCATGGGGAAGGGACATATCCACTATATTGAAGTGGAATCATGCAGTGAGGAGGAGGATGAGGATATTCAAGCACCGACAGACAGTGACTCAGAGACTGAGACCACTCATGAGCCAGAGCAGCAGCCGAAGAAACCTCATATACCGGCAACGGCACAGCCTCAGGAGGAGGCAAAACCTCGTAAAGTGGTGAAAGGGGGAACCATAGCCACCCTTTCAGGAGTACCCAGGTACAACACTCTTAGGCTCAAGGGCCTTATACAAGGGAAACGCATGACATCTTTAGTTGATGGTGGGGCCACCCACAACTTCATAGATGCATCCTTAGTAGCCAAGAGAGGGTTACGCACAGAGGAGTTTGAGGGATTCCATGTGGCAATGGTTGATGGATACACGTTGACATGCTTGGACATGATCCCTGACTTAGAGGTCAAAATAGGCAACTACACTCTGACTGACACATTCTATGTAGTTGACCTATTAGATATTGATGTCATGTTAGGGGTACAATGGTTATATTCATTAGGGGATATTGGGTTCAACTATCAGACGTTGACCATGAGCTTCAGAGACGCCAATGGATCGAGAGTTGTGCTGAGAGACATGTCTATAGGGGCACCTCGAGCAGTATCATCAAAGAGGATGGTGCGGATCTTTCATCACAGTGATGTGGCCTACGAAGCAGAGTGTTTGGTCACCACACGAAAGCACTCAGAGGGTAGGGAGCAGTACCATCCACAGATCAAAGAGCTTCTGGGATGTTATGAGCCAGTATTTGGGCTGATACCACCAGGGAGACCGCCAGACAGGGATTTTGAGCACATGATTGAGTTAGAGGCAGGGGTTGTACTAGTGATTACAGCACCCTATAAGCACCCCAAGAAATTCAAGGACAAAATTGAGAAAGCAATCAAAGAATTGCTCACTATGGGGCACATCAGGCCCAGCATGAGTCCTTTTGCATCTTCATCCATCCCGGTACTGAAGAAGGATAACATGTTACAGATGTGCATCGATTACAGAGCGCTCAATAAGAAAACAATCAAGAATCGTTACCCCATTCCACACATAGATGAGCTAATGGATGAGTTAAATGGGGCAGTCTTCTTCACTAAGATTGATCTACGCTCAAGATTCCATCAGATCAGCGTCAGGGAGCAAGACATTTAGAAGACAGCGTTCCGATGCCATTTCGGACACTTTGAGTTCTTGGTCATGCCGTTTGGACTAACCAACGCACCAGCCCATTTCCAGTCTTGCATGAACCATATCTTTAGAGGACAGTTGAGGAAGTACCTTCTGGTATTCTTTGACGATATATTGATCTACAGCAAGACATGGGATGAGCATTTAGCACATTTGGGGAAGGTCTTGGATATTATGCAGGCACAATATTTATATGCAAAGGAATCCAAATGTGAATTTGGCATGAGGGAACTATTGTACTTGGGGCATATCATCAGTGGGAATCGAGTACAGGTTCACCAGGAAAGGATCAGGGCCATTGTGGATTGGCCAATGCCCAAGAATCTCACGCAGTTGAGAGGATTCTTTGGGTTATGCAGTTACTCCAGGCGATTCGTCAAGGATTTTACACAGTTGGGAGCACCACTCATAGAATTAACCAAGAAGGGTGCTTTTCATTGGACAGAGGAGTCACAGTAGACATTCAACAAAATGAAGGAGGTTATGAGCACATGCCCTATTCTATTCCTTCCATACTTTTCGCAGCCGTTTGTCTTAGAGTGCAACACATCAGGGGTGGGGATTGGAGCAGTCTTGATGTAGGGGTGCCACCCCATTGTGTTTGAGAAAAGAAAGATCAATGATTCAAAGAGACTCTATCATATTTACGACGAGGAGATGCTAGCGATCATGCATGCCTTAACCAAATTCAGGTAGTATCTGGTTGGCAAGAGGTTTGTAGTGAAGATTGATCATAACAGTCTCAAGTATTTCCTTGATCAGAAAAACCTCAGGGAGAGGCAGCAGAAGTGGGTCTCAAAGATCTAAGCCTTTGATTTTGGCATTAAGTATGTCAAGGGAAAAAGGAATATTGTGGATAATGCCTTGTCCATAAGGCCAGCAGGATGTTCGATGATGGACATTTGTACAGATTGCAAAGCTCATTTGTTGGTGGAATACTCCAAAAACAAATTTTCTTGTGAGGTGATGGATGGAAAAGTGATTGATGATAGATATTGGGTTCTTTATGATGTCATTTTCTACAAGGATTGGATCTACTTGGTTCCGGAATCCACCCTGAAGGGGAAAATTTTGAAGGTATGTCATGATTCACCTACAGCAGGGCATCAGGGGTACTTCAAAACATATAGGCAGATCGGGGAGAGATTCTCATGGAAGGGTC
Source organism: Picea glauca (assembly GCA_000966675.3). Lineage (NCBI taxonomy): Eukaryota > Viridiplantae > Streptophyta > Pinopsida > Pinales > Pinaceae > Picea > Picea glauca. Next base: position 48,947 of record JZKD02S2068786.1, on the reverse strand, counting down.
TCAAGGATGATGTGTTGAAACACATACGAGAGTGCACGACTTGTCAGTAGAAAAAGTTCGAGCAGACACACCCTGCAGGGCTACTACAACCTCTACCCATTCCAGAGCAGAAATGGGAGAGCATTTCCATGGATTTCATTACAGGCCTCCCTAGAGTGAAGGGCAAGGACTGTATATTTGTGGTGGTCGACAGACTAACCAAATTTGCACATTTCTTCACCATACCCATAGACTACAAGGCCATACAGGTAGCAGAGTTGTTTTTTAGGGAGGTATTATGGTTGCACGGGTTACCCAAGCAGATAGTCAGTGATAGGGATGGGCGCTTCATCAGCACATTTTGGCAGGAGCTTTTCAGATTGACAGGCACAGAGCTAGCCACGAGTACCAGCTACCACCCACAGACAGATGGGAAGATAGAGATCGTCAACAAATGGGTGGAAAGGTATCTGAGGAACTATGTGGGGGAGAAGAAACACACTTGGGTGAGATGGTTACATATGGGTGAGTATTGCTACAACACAACTTACCATATGTCTATCAGGATGTCACCATTCAGGGCATTGTATGGATACGATGCACCCTCCTTTATAGAGACTATGTTTGGGGACAGCAAGTTCTCGGGGGCCAAGGATTGGGTGAAGGAGAGTCAGAGGATTCTTCAATCAGTAAGGGAGAACTTGCAGTCAGCTCAGAATCAGCAAAAGATATATGTAGACTGACACGGAGTTGAGCGCAGTTTTGAGGTAGGGGATTTGGTTTTCCTGCGATTACAGCCATACCGACAATCCTCCTTGAAGAGGAGTGGAGTAGAGAAGTTGAAGCCGAAGTTCTACGGGCCATATAGAGTCATCAGGAGGATAGGCGAGGTGGCATATCAGTTAGAGCTACTGGAAGGTAGCAAGATTCATAACGTCTTTCACGTCTCTTGCCTTAAAAAGGTTGTGGGACAACAGGTTAGCATTTCAGAGGAGTTGCCACCCTTGGATGAGGAGGGTCAGTTGGAGCTAGTGCCAGAGGAGGTACTAGAGAAAAGAGAGCGCAGATTGAGGAGCAGGATCATCAAAGAGTGCTTGGTTAGATGGAGAGGTCTTCCAGTGGAGGATGCCACATGGGAGGGAGAGCATATCTTACAGCACCCAGGATTGATGTTACTTGAGGACAAGCAATCTTGGGAAGGGAGGACTGTGATGTCCCGTTCCCAAGAGTAGGCCAGCAGGTAGTGACTTAGTAGTCTATATGTTCCCGTAGACTATAGTCAGGCACAAACATGGAACAAGATGTAGAAATAAGGAGGAATTGATGGATAAACGATGAATTAAGCCAAAATACTTAGGAAAAGTCACTTAAGCCTAAGTCAACGAAGAATTAGAATGAAAAGGTGTTGAAGGGGGACTTAATTAATTAATTAATCACTTTAGGAGGAAAAGCGCCTAGCTTAAGTGAGGTCAATGGTGAATTAGATTGGGAAAGGTATAAAGGGAGGAATTTGACCTAATTCCTCATTATGCATTGTTATGATTTGATGTTGAGAGTTCCCAAAGGAGGAGGAGAGCCGACCTTACTATTTTGTGGATTTCTGGAGGAAACCACCACCATTGATTGGTTTTGGTGTTGAGAGACACACCGTAGCCCATCGGAGATACCATCCAAGTATTTCACCGTACTTTTCAGGAGTATCCATTACAGAGTGCGCAGCTCATCCAGTGAGGGCGCAAGTCATTTTGAGGGTTTGGAGAGCTGCACGAGATCTACATCCAAATTGTAGTTTCCTTCCAACCCATTTGAGATCTAGCCAGGGCGCTTCTATTGAGCCATATATTTTCATATTCTGCTGGTGGAATCTTGCATATCGACTCATTCATCCATTTAGGGCGCATCTTTTCCGGACAGACATTTGGTGTTACATGCAGAGTTTCAGAGCATGTCCGAACAAATACTTCCAGCCCATTTCCTTATTTGGCGAGACAATCGTTTTGAGCCATATAGCAGCAGATTTTGTTGGTGGAATCCTTTGGGGTGCATCCAGTTCTCCAGGATGTGTGCAAACCCCCGAGGGATCCAGATCCAGTGCCTTAAAGACCAAATTCGAGATCTGGCACTCACCCATTTCAGTCTAGAGGCCAGGGTGCTTCTTTTGGAGCAGTTTTCAACGTATTCCAATCGTCTAAACTTCTGGATGAGTTTTCCAGCTAGTAGCGGTTACCGTACTTCACCGGAATCGCATATTTTCGTCGATCTATCCGTGCATGCATCAGATTTGCTATCATCTTCTGATCACGGGTATTTTTATGTTATTTTATTGTATTCCAGTACTGATCCATGAGATCTAGCTGACATTTGTATTCTATATTTCCAGTAGGCTGTTGTATTTCCATGCTTGAACCGTATTATACATGATATTGGGCAGTTGATGTTCTTTACTTCTACATGCATCCTTTATATGTTGTTTAAACCATAAATATGCAACATGCACATGCAATAACCAACATGCACATGCAATAACCCACATACACATGCAATAACCAACATGCACATGCAATAACCCACATGCACATGCAATAACCATCAAGATCTCAAACATACAACTGAAACGCATCCAGAAACCCCCAGTGTATCAGATCTGCAAGACAGAATAATAGATCAGTATCAAATATCTCAATCAGTAGGATCAGGGATATTTCATTCAAGTGCTTACAAGAAAAAGAGGAAGAAACATTTCAAAAGTTCCCTAGATGAGAAATTTAGAAAGGTAAAACCACCCACATTTGATTGAGAAGTCAAGAAGGGTGAAGAAGCAGAGGCATGATTAGTAGGATTGAAGAAATATTTTTGAGTGCACAATTACTTGGGAAACATGAAAGCAAGAGTGATCGTCTTTAATTTAATAGGAGGGGCTTCTATCTAGTGGGAAGACCTTAAGAATGTAAAATGGATCAATGAAAAGGATTGACCTAGAAGTAGTTT